>JANAVB010039220.1:3938176-4040676 GCA_029216955.1 Iris pallida
TGTGATCGAGCGGTGTCGAGTTCCTTTCTCCATCGACGCTATAAATAAGATCTATTGCGACATAATAGACTGACTCGACATCTGTCATATATTGGTAGGGAGGCCGTAACAGTTGGATGTTGACGTTGAACACAATGGGCGCGGCAACACGTGTCGACTAGTGAAGGATGGGGATAATTACAAACTTACACTATTGAAGAAAAGTATCTGAACTAATTCTTTACAGGAGGAACAAAAGACTTTTCTTTCTTTGGCGGCCTCTTCGAAGGAAGAGGAAGTGGACTTCAAGGAGGCCTATAAGGGGCATGGCTTGGTGGTGACCGAAAGCATAGACCTTAGAGTCAAAGGAGGGAGGAGAGATTCCAGCAGTGGTACAGTACGACTGATATTTAACAACTTTTAGGTATTCCTCAGGAGGATCTTCCTAGAAGGCTGTCAACCATGCGCAACAACTGTCACAATATTGATTTTGTTCCCAATACAAGTTTACTGAAGTTGTGAATCTATAAAGTTCATGAGAGGATAAGATCCTTCATAAAATGGCAGAGGACTTGATACAAAATGGGCACTTGGAGTTTTGAATGGGTCGGAGAAGATCAAGAGACACGAGGAGGTATGGGAGTGACTATCTACAAGAGGTTTGAGCGAGATGGTGCAAGTTACTACAAAATTTCCGTCCCAGCACTGTAAGCGTTAGGTTTTTAACATTAGTGACGACGTCATAGTGTGTACTTTCGGATAGAGATGATATCAACTGGGCCTTGCTGTAAGCTTCAAACGAAAAGGATTTCATTATTCAAAGTGGTGAGGGAAGTTTAGTTGGGGGAAGGAACCCTCAACAAGCTTTATGGTGATTAACGATGAAACAATTAATTCATACGACAAACGAAGAACTCGGGTCCAGTTCTTTACAAAAGAAAGGGTTTGACACGGTTGTGATTGGTGCTCGAACCAATATATTGTTTACCTGTTGGAATTACGTTGTTGGAATTTCGGTCAGGCTACCGGATTTTCGATTAGTGCTAACTTTTGCCCAATTTTATGGTAAAAAACATGGTATTCTGGTTGTGACAAACTGTAATATTGGTTTAGGATGACTGTGCGTATTTTGAGCGCATTGGATGAATCTTTTGGCCTATTTTTGATATTTCCTAGTTTGTTCTTTAGGCTTAGTTCCTTGCTGATAGTCTTTTATTATGTTTTTGCACGTGAATCAAAAGGGTAGGACAGTTCGGTATGGAATCATCTTTACAGGTCAATATCATCAAAAAGTGACCTTCCTTTACAGTAGTTTTGATTCTTCAAATTTGATCTCGGTTTTGTCTTTTTGCTGCTTCTGGCCTTTTTGCAACATTCCTTCTTCATATTTCCCATCTTCTTATAATAGAAGCACTCAACATTATTCCTTTGTCTCGACTTGCTTCGGGGTCGACTCGATCATGATCTTGTCTTTATTGACGACTTCTTCCCCAGTGCTCTATGACAATAGTTTCTGATAATGACGAGTCCCCACAAGGTCTTCCTCCTTGTTTCTTCAGCCAACAAACTTTCGGTTATGAGGTTTATGCTAACCACACCGTAGGGCACCAAGTTGGTTAAAGACACCACCAATATCTTCCAACTACGCGGAAAGGTCTGAGCAATAATAGGATCTACAACTCATCGTCAATAATTATTTTCATAGCGGAGAGTTGATTAATAATACTTTGTTATTCATTCAAGTGTTCTACAATAGAACTCCCCTTATTTGTAATTGACATTAAACATGCTTTCAAATGAAGAAAGTCTTGTTATCTGCCATCTTTTTTTTGTAAAGACTTTCCAACTTGTGCCAGAGAGAGTTGGCAGAACTTTTTGTGGATACGTGATGGAACACTCATCTAACTATTGACGGACAGTACTAAAAATTCTTCTATCAAGCTTCTTCCAATTACCTTCAGACATCTCACTAGGCATGATCGTGTCACCTAGAAAAGGTACAACTAGATCCTTGCAGAATAGTTAGTTCTCCTTTGGAGGTTTCCAAATCATCAAGTCGTTTCCCATTAAGAATGATCATCCATGTGATGCTAATGATCATCCATGTGAAGCTTGACTCCATGTTCGGCCAATATCAATAAAATTGCTTAGAACAATAGGAGAAGGGGCTAGCCTCTCTTATTATATATTATATATATATATATATATATATAATATATATATATGTCTCTCAATATCAATAAAATTAATTCATTATTCAACTGTACATAGTATCAGAGCCATAACCCATCCACTCCCTCTCTCTCCAAAAAAAACCCTAACCTTAACCTACCGCCACAGCCCCCCTTGCTGCCACCCCCCTATCCCCCTCCTTGCTGCTACTCTACTGCCGCCGCCCTACTCTACTGCTACTGCTGCTGCTCTGCCGCCGCCGCCCCGCCCCTACTGGCACCCCCCCCCCCACATTGTCGCCTCCCAGCAGCCCATCCTTGCTGTTGCTGCCGCCTCTACTGCTACTACTGCGCTGCCGCCCCTACTGGCACCTCCCTCCCGCCCCTGTCAACCCTCCCCCCTGCTGTCAACCCTCCTCCTTCCTGACGTCCCTCCCTCCGCTCTCCATTGGTCTGAGTACAAAATCCTAAACGTAACCCTTTTCCCTTTCCACCTGTCGCCCAACCACTCCAAATCCTAACCTAGTTTCTAAAAAAAAATTGTTGGGATTCTCCGAGGATAAACATTTTTGTTATTTGCTTGGAACCTCGAACTCTCAATCAATTTACTTGGGATTCTCAGAAGGTAAACCTTGGTTTGTTTGCTGTAACCTCTGACTCTCAAGAATAAATTCAGGAATTTAACAAAGAGCAAACATATGGTTGTTTTGTATGAATTTTTGTTTCGTTCCTTGATCTTCACATTAGGATCTAACAGAGGGTAACTTGGGTTATCTTTCTGTCCTGACTTGTGTGATCCGCATTCTCTGCTCCCTATGCGCGTGCCGATTCTGGCTACGTTTCAAGCGCATTGGCAGAATTAATGTGATTATCCAGTTGGAAAATTTCAATCGACACTCGAATCAGGAATCCTGAAGGATAACGGACAATACGACGAATAGCAGTGCTACAGACACTAGTGTCGGCAACGCAATGGCGTGACCTACAGGTACTAGCACAATGATTTTCTCAATTCGACTAGTCGATCGATGATTGGAAGGACCAGAAAGCTACTCGACATGGAGAAAGAAGGTCGAGAAGACGCTTCGTGGAATGCAGTTGTCCAAACATCTGACTGACAACCCTCCAGCAGCGAATGATCCCATATTTGAGTAATGGAAGACAGATAATAGTCGACTATTTATACAGTTGATGAATTCAATGGAGCCATCAGTGGAAGACAGTTCAAAATACGGACTTCGTGAAAAAATTATGGGAGGTACTGGCGGCAGCATTTGATAGAAAGTGCGATGTCTCGTATCTACGACTCGGTCGTTGGTGTATACCGAGTCAATCAGGGGGACAAATCTCAAGGACTATTTTCGGGCTTTTAAGGCTGTGACTGATGAGATCGACCGCGTCTTACCTCTTACGACGGATATTAATGAAGGCCTCAACGGGAGCAGCTACATGTCATGGCTTATCTTGTCTCTCTCCGTCCTGATGCGGATTCTGTTCGCTTTCAGATAATTGCTGGATCTGACGTTCCGTCCCTGTTGGAAGCACACTATCGTGTCCTTCGGGTCGCAAAAGTCGTTGAGACCACTCTGAGTTATACTTCCGCTGATCGATCTGCTCTTGTGATGCTCGTACGGGATTTCGTGGTGGTCGTGGTAGCCGCAATGCTGGTCGCGATGGAGGACGTGGAAATGGCGGTCGTGATGGAGGAAGACCGCACACATGCTTCAATTGTGGTCAGCTTAGCCATTTCTACTGGCAAACCTACTGCTAATATCACAACTAATGCTCCTGATGATGGTGTCCGATCTGTTCAGATGACGTCAGATTCATATACATAGTTCCTTGATTTCCAGGCTCAACATCGTGGTGAAGCTTCCACGTCTGGATCCGCAGCTGGATACTCAGCAACATGCATAGTAAAATCCAAGCAGTAGGTAATTGGCTCTGGTGCGTCTGCTCACATGACTGGTGACGCAGTTATGATACTAATTATGTCCATGTCCGTCGTGTTTCTGGCATTACTGTTGCCAACGGAGGTTCCCTGACGGTCCGAGGACGTGGAAGTGCCAGTCTTTCTTCCGGACTGTCCCTCAATTCTGTATTACTTACACCCGGAAACCCGTTCAGCTTAATCTCAATTAGTCAAATTACTCATGAAGTGTATTGCTCGGTAACATTTTTTTCCTGATGTTTGTGTTTTTCAGGACCTGAAAACTGGAAAGACTATCGGTAAAGGCCATGTGGCTGGAGGCTTGTACCTGTTTGACGCACCTTCTTCTGTTGTCTGTGTCGGCGTGAAACTCGATCCTTTCGAGTTACATTGTCAGTTATGCTATCCATTAACCCAAGTCCTCTAGAAAATGTACCCTTCTTTAGATATTCCTACTTTCTTTCATTGTGAGTCATGTAGTTTAGCTAAGCATCATCGGATTCCGTATCCGATGAGTCAAAATAAAATTGCATTTGCTCCTTTCGAGTTGGTGCATTATGATGTATGGGGACCTTGTCCGCTTGAATTAATAAAGGGTTTTAAGTACTTTGTTACATTTGTTGATGATTATTCACGTGCCACTTTGTTTATCTGATAAAAAATCGTTTCGAATTATTTAACATTTGGTGCAATTTTCATGCCGAAATAAAAACACAATTTGGTGTTCCAATTAAAATTTTTCGAAGTGACAATGGTTGTGAGTATTTATCTTGTGAGCTCGATAGTCATCTGGTCCGCAATGGCATCATCCACCAAACTTCTTGGTCGTACACACCACAATAGAATGGTGTGGCCGAGCGCAAGAATCGCCACCTCTTGGAAACAACACGTGCTCTTATGTTTCAAGCACGTACTTCCAAGAGATTTTTGGTCGGATGCAGTTCTTACCGCTTGTTACCTTATTAACCGCATGCCATCATCAGTTTTCAATAGTAGTACTTTCTTTTCTAGGCGAGTTAATTAGTTGTATCCTCCCATGGTTTGTACGCATTTTGGTAACTGTCCCCGTTTTAAAAACAAAGAACACCCCCTGGGTGCTTAATTTCCACTCACTTTCTTCCATGCACCAGGGGGTTTCAACTAATTAACTCTATAAATCAGGGGGTGTTCTCTATTTTTAAAATAACGGAAACAGTTACCAAAATGCGTACAAACCATGGGGGATATAACTAATTAACTCATTCTAGGCTCTTTCTCGGACGAGAGCTATTTCCTCTGTCTCTCAGAATCTTTGGTTGCTTATGCTATGTTCGGGATACCCGACTAACTCTTTCAAAATTAGATCATAAGGCAATACAATGTATTTTCCTTGGGTATACTAAAGATCAGAAAGGGTATCGGTTTTTTTTCCTGTCTTGAAAAGATATTTTTTTACTCGGGATGTTACCTTTTGTCGAAACCGAATTTCCTCCACTCCCACAATCAACGTGTCCGGTTCCCCAAGTTTATCCAGAAGAGGATTTTTTGATATTTCCTGATCAATTACAGCAGTTCTCCCTTACGGGTGCCCTCCCTTACCGAGCAAGTCAACCGGTCTGATGGTCCACATACATCGATTCAGTCAGTGCCGACGTCACCAACACAAACATCGCCACTGGTGCCTACAGAGTCATCCTCCTCTGGCTCTACTGATTCGCCACCGCCTATTCTATCAGCAGCTTCGCCTATTCCACCAGCAGACCCCCTTTCTCCACCGGCAGTTCGTCCTCGTCGTGCATGTCGTGATCATCCCTTATATGTTGACAGCTACAAAGGACTTACAAGTCACACTCAGTCTCTGGTGGCTACTATTGATGGGATTCAGATTTCCAAAACCACTAAGGAGGGTTTCAAACATCCCGTTGGCGTGCTGCTATGAATGAGGAGATAAAAGCTCTCCGGGAGAATCATACTTGGGACTTAGTCGACTTACCTACTGGTAAACAGACAGTAGGTTGCAAATGGGTGTTCACGATCAAGGTGAACCGGATGGTACTCTTGATCGACTAAAGGCTCGTCTAGTAGCCAAAGGATATTCTCAGACATATAGTGTGGATTATTTCGAGACCTTCTCTCCTGTTGTCAAAATGACATATGTTCGTGTCCTAATGGCCTTGGCTGTTCGCTATGACTGGCCGTTGCTTTAGCTGGATATCAAGAATGCTTTCCTCCACGGGGACCTTGATGAAGAGGTATATATATTGCAACCTCACGGGTTCGTTGCAAGGGAGGATAAAGTGTGTCATTTGCAAAATGCCCTCTATGGTCTAAAACAATCACCTCGTGCGTGGTTTGGTCGATTTACACATGTTATTACTCAGTTTGGCATGTGTCAATTAAAGAAGGACCATTCGATCTTCTATCGACACACATATGCTGAAAGGATACTACTTGGTGTCTATGTTGATGATATTGTAATCATAGGAGACGATAGCCAGGGTATTGTCGGCCTCAAGAAGTTTTTGGGAGAACAATTTTAAACCAAGGATATGAGATCTTTGAACTATTTCTTGGGCATTGAGGTCACACGAAGTAAGTGGGACATTGTAATGTCCCAGAGAAAGTATGTGCTGGACATACTAAATGATGCAGGCATGATGTAAGCCAAGGGGGACAACCTCACCTATGGATCCATACGCAAAGTACTTCCAGACGAAGGGGTCCTGATGACCAATCCAGAGCAGTATCGTCGAGTAGAAAACTCAACTACTTGGCGGTCATGATTCGTCTGGACATTTCTTTCGCAGTGAGTGTTGCAAGTAGATTTATGGCTTCTCCAAGAGTTCCACACTAGCAAGCAATTCTCAGAATTCTATGTTATCTAGTCAAGAATCTAAAAAAAGGAATTCGGATGGATAATCATGGACACCTCATATTGAGTGTTTTACGGATGCTGACTAGGGCAAGTCTGATAGATAGACGATCTACATCTGGCTACTCAGTATTTATTGACAAAAATCTAGTGTCATGGAAGAGCAAGAAACAAAGTGTGATAGCACGCTCAAGCTCAGAAGCAGAATATCGAGCCATTGCTCATGGCACATAAGAGGTATTATATATGAAACATTTTTTACAAACTGGGAGAAGACGCGGTATCTCAAGCGGCAGGTCTATGTGTGACAACCAATCTGCTATCCATATTGCTACCTGTATTTCATGAAATGAAGCATATTGAAATTGATATCCACTTTGTTCGTGATGAGTATATAAAGGGAGTGGTAAAATTTTAACATGTGAGGACCGGCGACCAAATAGCTGATATCTTCACAAAGTCTCTTTTGGGTCCTAGGATTTAATATCTATGTAACAAGCTAGGCATGATTGATATCTATACTCCAGCTTGAGGGAGGTATTAAATGTTATTTAGAACTATTAGTTAGTGGGCTTTAGTCCCATATTGCTTAGTACAATAGAAGAAGGGGCTAGCCTGTCCTATATATATGTTTCTCTAATATCAATAAAATTAATCCATTATTCAACTCTACATGGCTCAAATAGATTAACTTGTCCACCAGTCTCTGGTATCTGTCCTGATCAATTGGTTCTCCAGCTTCAGCACCCAGCTTGAACCTCTGATTGTTCGGCGTCGCTACAGGTTTGCATCCTAACATCCTTGTCTCTGTGAGAAGGTCCAGCGCATACTTCCTCTGAGAAAGAACAATCCCCTCTGCTTCTCGAGCAATCTCAATCTCAAGGAAGTACTGAAGAAGGCCAAGGTCCTTCACCTCCAACTCCTTGCCAAGCTTCCCTTTGAGTCGGGCAATCTCCTGCTCATCATCTCCTGTGATAATCATATCGTCTATATACACCGCAAGCATGGTGATGTGGCCTCCATTCCGACGGAAGAACACAGTATAGTCAACATTGATCTGCCGATATCCCATACCTATCATCGTCCTCCTGAATATGTCAAACCATGCTCGAAGAGACTGTTTCAGTCCATAGAGGGACTTCTTCAACCTACAGACCTTGTCCACTATCTTATCGTGCAGAATTGGTGGTATCTCCATGTACACCTCCTCTACTAGATCCCTATGAAGAAATGTATTTTTCACATCCAGTTGGTGCAGCTTCCATCCACCATTCGCTGCCAAAGAAATCAGAGTCCTGACGGTGCTCATCTTCGCCACTGGTGCAAAGGTCTCGTCGTAGTCAATACCGCACGTCTGACTGTATCCTTTTACCACCAATCGAGCCTTGTAGCGCTCAATCTGTCATCTGGGTTTTGCTTTACAGTAAAGACCACTTGCATCCGACTACCCTCTTTTCCTCTGGCAGTTTTACCAGTTCTCAAGTGTTGTTCTTCTCAAGAGCCCCTAACTTCTCGTGCATCGCCGCTTTCCACTTTGAATCGTTCTTGGCAACCTGCCAATTGTTAGGTACAGTAATACTATCCAAAGACACAATGAATGCTCCATGAGAGAAGAGATATTATCATATGAAACAAACTGAGCAAGGTCCTAACCATATCTATCAGAAGGATTTTCCGCATTGCTGCGAGTGGTCCTCCGTACTGATAATGGTGTGGGAGGAGTAGGAAGAATGATATCACCTGAAGGGGAATCTGGTGGTGGTGATGTAGGTGTCTCAGGAGTCGAGACGGACGCATGCAATGGACTTGGCACTAGCACTATAGGTACTGGTCCTGCGGTTTGCTTTCCTTTCCTGATATAGGTAAGTAACTCCCCCTGAGCCGTGGTCCTAATACCTCCTTCCCTTGTTCCTCTTCACTCTCCTGCTCCTCAACTGTTCCTCCATGCCATACTCCTAAATCGGTCACCAAACTCTCACCAATCTCCCTCTTTCGCCTCATATTCTCAGTATCAGGTGAATTGTCCATAGATGAGGTTCTCTTCTGACGGTAGTCTGGCTCAAGCTCCCTGAAGTGAACATCCATGCTCACAAACTTCTCTACTGGGCTCCAGCACACGTACCCCTTCTGAGTCGCCGAATAGCCCACGAAGACACACTTGACTGCTCTAGGGTCAAGTTTTACAACAGACGGTCTGTTGTCCTTCACAAAACATACGCAGCCAAACACCTTCAGCGGGAGTATCCCACTATTATTTTCTTGTAATAGCTCACATGGAGACTTCCATCCCAGTACCTTCGAGGACATCCTATTGATCAGTTGAGCTGCTGTCAACACTGCATGCCCCCACAGACTCTATGGGACATTCATGGCAATCATCATGCTCCTTGCCACCTCCAGAAGGTGTCTGTTCTTCCTTTCTGCCACTCTATTCTGTGCCGGTGTGTATGCACAGGTGATCTGATGCTGCATCCCTTGGGCTAACAGGTATTCCTCAAGTGCTTTGTTGGTATACTCTGTCCCATTGTCAGGCCTTAGTACCTTCACCACTGCTTTGTACTAAGTTTGGACATGTTATATGAAATTTCGGAAACAAGCAAAGATATCACTCTTCATCAATACAGCCAGGTGACACGAGATGAACAATCAATAAAAGAAACGAAATACTTGTAACCATTCATAATAGTTGTGGCGCACGACCCCCAAACATCAGAATGTATAATATCAAAAACAGAAGAGCTCCTATGGCCCGCACTAATATATGAGCTCCTAGTAAGTTTGCTTAAATCAATGCAATACATACTAGTTTCTCCTTATTTGTTTTCTCATAAATAGATGGATACAACCTACTCAAAATACCAAAAGAGGAGTGCCCCAACCGCCTGTGGTGGAGTATCAGTGTATCCTCGGCACTCATCTTCTGTCCTCTCATTCCTGTCTTCTCTGCCACAGACACCAATGCCGAATCCAGCCCTTCCCGATCCAGGTACCACAGTCCATCATGCCAAGTGTCAGCCCCAAATCTTCGTCCCTTCTCCTGGAAGATCACCTTAGGAATATCAAAAGGACAATGCATTTTAGTTGGAGGATTATAGAACTAATGGACAAAAGACTGACTAGAAAAGGGCATGCAAAATATTGAATTTTTTTACTGAACCTGTACAATCGACAGTACCCTTACCGACCACTGGCTAGAAAGTACCATCAGTTGTTTGAATTCTGTTCGCCGATGCTAGGTGAGTGTAGGAAGAGAACTCACTAGCATTCCTGTCACGTGTCGAGACGCACCCGAATCGACAATCTAGTCCGACGATCTAAGGAAAGACATAGATACAAGGGCGAGTGAGTCGTCAGTACCCTCCGATGGTGGGCATACATGGCAGCGTTGCCTCTGGCGAAGAATGAGGTGGACGCCTCCTCGGTTCCACTCCTCCTGTCTCCATCGCTTGCGCTCTCTGCTTTCTTCTGAGTACCTCCAGCATGCCCAGCAGTGCCTGATCCTCCTCAGTATAGGCACCATCAGCTCCCTCCTCGCCTTCTGCTACCAGTAGGTTCGTCCGATAACCTCCTCAACCAACCCGTTGACCCCCACGACTACGGCTACGTCCTCCAAACTGTCCACGTCCACCACCTGAATCTCCCTCCTTGGGGGTTTGGTGCAAGCATACCTCAGATGGACCACCTTCCCGCAGTTGTAGCACTTTCGGGGCTCTCCCTTAGGTCCTGTGTCGCCTGAATTGGCAACCAGTGCTGACTTCACTTCAGAGGACCACCTGTCCCTGCCTGTAGCTTGATGCGAGTTTCCTCTTGGATCATGGCCGAGATAGCCTCCTCAAGTGTAGAGATCTTCTGTTGGGCTAGAAGTAGTGCTGTCCTCTGAGTAAACGCTGAGGCCAGCCCCTTAAGAAACTTCATCATCCTCTCCTGCAGACATACATGTCTCTCCTTACACTTCGGGTTCTCGCAGCTCGTCCGATCTGAGAAGTGATCGTAATCCAACCACAGACACTCCAACTCCGTGCATACTCATGTACCGTCTTCTCCCCCAGTACGGTGTCATCGATCTCCCCTTGATCTGGAAAACCCTCAAGTTATTCCCTACACCATCGTAGGTCCTCCTCAATTTCTCCTACACGTCCTTCACCATCTCAAGGCCATCCATTGTGGCGGCGATCGACTGGACTAAAGAATTGAGGAGCCAAATGTATACAACCATATGAGTGGATTTTCACTCACCGCGTCCTGCCGAGCCCTCATCCGGCTCTGTCTTCTCTCCTGACAAGAAACCCTCCAGGTTCTTCCCTGCGAGGGTTCTCCTCACCCATCGTGACCAACTCAAGTAGGTAGCTGGTCTATCAAGCTTCAGATCGATGGAGGAAAGCTCCAACTTCGCCAGTGCTTGTGTTGCGCTCTTACCAGCCGACTTTCATCAGCTTCATCAACGTTGCAACCTCCGCATGGTCCAACTTCTTGATGATCTCCTCCATCGATCTTCCTCTTCTCTGATCACCTCGTACCCGTCCCACGATTCACGTTCGTCCTATTCGTCCTCTCCTAGACCCAATCATGTCTCCACCATCGGATCTAGGCCTTCGATGTCAACATCCAGAACTGACCCGCAGGAGATACCGGGAACCGCGGTAGAACCCTCTTGCGGGCTCCACGGGAGTCGCGGCTTTGCGGCGTTAGCAGTGGTGGTAGGCGAGCGACGCGACGGCGGCGGCGGTGGTGGCGCGACAGCGATAGTGGCTGCTAAGGTTTGGGAGCGGTGGCGGCGGCTAGGGTTTGTGCTCTGATACTATGTTGAATATTTAGGAGTTATATTTTTTATTTATAATCTCTTGGCTATATATAGCCTTACAACCCTCTATCTTACATAAACTCCCTAATACATTCTAATATACTCTTAAGTGTTATATTAGAGTTATTGGTTAATGGGCTTTAGTCCCACATTGCTTAGAGTAATAGGAGAGGAGGATAGCCTCTCCTATATATGTAGTCTCTCATTAATAATAATCATTCATTATTTTCCAACTCTACATGGTATCAGAGCCAAACTCCTAGCCGTCACCCCCCCCGACATGCTGCCCCTGCCTCCCTACTGCCCTGCCCCCTGCTGCCCTGTTAGCCCCCCCCCCCGCTGCTCCCCCCACCTCCCCCCCCCCTCCCCCCCCCCCGACCTGCTGCTGCTACCCCCCCCTTGCCCCCTCGACCTGCTGCTACCCCCCTGCTGCCCTTTCACCCCCCCCGATGACTCAAATCCCTAACCCTAACCCTCTCCTCCTTCCATCAGCCACCACCCAAACCCTAAATCAGGTTTCAAAAAAAAAAGAAAAAAAATTCATTGTTGGGATTCTCAGAGGGTAAACATATTGTTGTTTGCTGGAACCTCTGCCCCTCAATGTTTCTTTCGAAATTTAACAAAGAGCACACATATGGTTTGTTGTGCATGAATCTTTATGTCTTTCCTTGATCTTCATACCAGGATCTAACAGAGGTTAACATGGGTTATCTCTCTGTCATGACTTGTGATCCACTCTCTCTGCTTCCTATGCGCGTGTGCCGTTCTGCTCCGTTTTTAGCGCATTGACAGATGCTGTTTATCAAGTGGAAAGAACACATCGACAGTCGAATCTCTGACAGATGGCAGACTCTACGCGAATAGTAGTGCCACAGATACTAGTGTCAGCAACACACTAGCGGGTACTAGCACGACGATTTCCTCCATTCGACTTGTCGATGACGGTTGGAAGGGCCAGAGGGCTACTCAACATAGAGAAAGAAGGTCGAGAAGACACTCCGAGGAATGCGGTTGTGCAAACATCTGACTGACAACCCTCCAGCAGAAAATGATCCCGTCTTTGAGCAATGGGAGACAGATGACAGTAGACTGTTTACATAGTTGATGAATTCTATGGAACCATCGGTGGAAGACATGGTTCAAAATATGGACTCCGTGAAGGAGTTATGGGAGGTTTTGGCGGTGGCGTTTGATGGTAAACGCGATTTGTCTCGTATCTATGACTCGTCGTTGGTGTCTACCGAGCAAATCAATGAGACAAATCTCATAATGACCATTTTCGGGCCTTTAAGGCTATGATGGATGAGATCGACCACGTATTACCTCTTACGTCGGAAATTAATGAAGCAAGGGCTCAACGTAAGCAGCTTCATGTCATGGCTTATCTTGTCTCTCTCCATCCTGATGCGGACTCTACTCGCTCTCAGATTATTGCTGGATCTGATGTACCGTCCCTATTGGAAGCACACTATCGTGTCCTTCGGGCGGCAAAAGTAGTTGAGACCACTCCGGATGACACTCCTGCTGATCCCTCTGCTCTTGGTGCAGCTCGTACAGGATTCTGTGGTGGTCGTGGCAGCCGTCGTGGTAGCCGAAATGCTGGTTGAGATGGAGGACGTGGAAATGACGGTCGTGATGGAGGTAGACCGCGTACTTGCTTTAACTGTAGTCAGCTTGGCCATTTCTATTGGCAATGCACTAAATCACCTGTTGCTAATATTACGACTGATGCCCCTGATGATGGTGTCCGATCTATTCAGATGACTTCGGACTCATATATAGAGTTCTTTCATTTCCACGGTCAATGTCGTAGTGAAGCTTCTACGTCTGGATCCACAGCTGACTCAGCAGCGTGCATAGTCAAACCCAAGCAGTGGATAAATGACTCTGGTGCGTCCTCTCACATGACTGGTGACGCAGGTATGATACATGATTATGTACCTGTACGTCGTGCTTCTGGCATTACTGTTGCCAATGGCGGTTCCCTGACAGTCCGAGGCCGTGGAAGTGCCAGTCTTTCTTCCGGACTGTCACTCCATTCTGTATTACTTACACCTGGGAACCCGTTCAGTTTAATTTCTATTAGTCAAATTACTTGTGAACTATATTGCTCGGTAACCTTTTTTCCTGATGGTTGTGTTTTTCAGGACCTGAAAACTAGGAAGACTATTGGTAAGGGGCGTGTGGCTGGCGGCTTCTACCTGTTTGACGCAACTTCTTCTGTTGTCTGTGCCGGCATGAAACTCGATCCTTTCGAGTTACATTATCAGTTAGGCCATCCTTCATCCCAAGCTCTCTAGAAAATGTACCCATCTTTAGATATCCCTGCTTCTTTTCATTGTGAGCCATGTAGTTTAGTTAAACATCACCGGGTTCCTTATCCGGTGAGTTCAAATAAAATTGCTTCCGCTCCTTTTGAGTTGGTACATTCTGATGTATGGGGACCTTGTCCGATTGAATCAGTAATGGGTTTTAAGTACTTTATTACTTTTGTTGATGATTACTCACGTGTCACTTTTGTTTATCTGATAAAAAATCGTTCTGAGTTGTTTAACATTTGGTGTAACTTTCATGCCGAAATAAAAACACAAGTTGGTATTCTAATCAAAAAATTTCGGAGTGACAATAGCCGTGAGTATTTATCTCGTGATCTCGATAGACATCTGGCCCGTAATGGCATTATCCACCAAACCTCTTGTGCGTACACACTACAACAAAATGGTGTAGCCGAAGTAAGAATCGCCATCTACTGGAAACAACATATGCTCTCATGTTTCAAGCACGTACTCCCAAGAGATTTTGGTCGGATGCGGTTTTACTGCTTGTTATCTTATTAACCGCATGCCATCGTCAGTTTTCAATGGTAGCACTCCGTTTTCTAGACTTTTTCCTGGAAGAGAGCCATTTACTCTTTCTCTCAGAATCTTTGGCTGCTTATGCTATGTTCGGGATACCCGACCAACCCTTTCTAAATTAGATCCTAAGGCGATACAATGTATTTTTCTTGGGTATCCTTAAGGTCAGAAAGGGTATCGGTGTTATTCTCCTGTCTTGAAGAGATTTTTTTTCACTCGGGATGTTACCTTTGTGGAAACCGAATTTCCACCACTCCCACAATCAACTGGTCTGGCTCCCCTAGTCTATCTAGAAAAGGATTTTTTGTTATTTCCTCCTCAAGCACAACAACCCCTCGTATGGGTGTCCTCCCTTACCGAGCCAGTCTCCCAGGCCGATGGTCCACATACACCAATTCGGCCAGTGCCGACATCGCCCACAGAATCATCCTCCTCCGGTTCCACCAGCAGCTCCGGCTCCAATGAGTTGCCTCCACCTGTTCCACCAGTAGCTCCACCAGTATCTCCGGCAGTTCCGCCTCCAGAACGTCCTCGTCGTGCCTGTCGTGATCATCCCTTATACGTCGACAGCTACAAAGGACTTACCAGTCACACTTAGTCGCTAGTGGCTACTATTGATTGGATTCAGATTCCCAAGATCGCTGAGGAGGGTCTCAAACATCCTGGTTGGCGTGCTGCTATGAATGAGGAGATGAAAGCTCTCTAGGAAAATCATACTAGGGACTTAGTCGACTTACAGGCAGTCGGCTGCAAATGGGTGTTCACAATTAAGGTGAAACCGGATGGCACTCTTGATCGCCTAAAGACTCGTCTAGTGGCCAAAGAATATTTTCAGACATATGGTGAGGATTACTTCGAGACCTTCTCTCCTGTTGCCAAAATGACATCTGTTCATGTCTTAATGGCCTTGGCTGTTCGCTATAATTGGTCGCTGCTTCAGCTTGATATCAAAAATACTTTTCTCCACGGGGATCTTGATGAAGAAGTCTATGTATTGCAACCTCCCGGGTTCGTTGCAAGGGAGGGTAAAGTGTGTCATTTACGAAAGGTCCTCTATGGCCTAAAACAATCATCTCGTGCATGATTTGTCGATTTACACATGTTACTCAGTTTGGCATGTGTCAATCAAAGAAGGACCATTCAATCTTCTATCGACACACATCTGCTGGAAGAATACTCCTTGGTGTCTACGTTGATGATATTGTAATTATGGGAGACGACATCCAGGGTATTGCAAACCTCAAGAAGTTTCTGGGAGAACAATTTTAAACCAAGGATATGGGATCCTTGAACTATTTCTTGGGCATTGAGGTCACACGGGGTAAACGGGACATTGTAATGTCCCAAAGAAAGTATGTGCTGGACATACTAAATGATGCAGGCATGATACAAGCCAAGGGAGCAACCTCACCTATGGATCCAGGGGCAAAGTTACTTCCAGACGAAGGGGTCCTGATGACCAATCCAGATCAGTATCGTCGAGTAGTTGAAAAACTCAACTACTTGGCGATCATGACTCGTCCGGACATTTCTTTTGCAGTGAGTGTTGCAAGTAGGTTTATGGCTTCTCCAAGAGTTCCATACTGACAGACAGTTCTCAGAATTTTGTGTTATCTAGTCAAGAACCCAGGAAAAAGGATTTCGAATGGAGAATAATAGACACACTCGCATTGAGTGTTTTACTGATGCTGACTGGGGAGCAAGTCTGACAGATAGACGATCTACATCTGGCTACTCAGTATTTATTGGCGGAAATCTAATGTTATGGAAGAGCAAGAAGCAGAGTGTGATAGCACGCTCAAGCTCAGAAGCAAAATATCGAGCTATTGTTCATGGCACGTCAGAGATATTATATATGAAGCATCTCTTACAAGAACTGGAAGAAGACACAGGATCTCAAGCGGCATATCTATGGTGTGATAATCAATCTGCTATTCACATTGCCACCAACCTAATATTTCATGAACGGACAAAGCATATTGAAATTGACATCCACTTTGTTCGTGATGAATATACAAAGGGAGTGATAAAGTTTAAACATGTGGGGACCGACGACCAGATAGCTGACATCTTCACAAAGTCTCTCTTGGGTCCTCGGGTTCAATTTCTATGTAACAAGCTGGGCATAATTGACATCTACGCTCCAACTTGAGAGAGGGTGTTAAGTGTTATATTAGAGTTATTGGTTAATGGGCTTTAGTCCCACATTGCTTAGAGTAATAGGAGAGGAGGCTAGCCTCTCCTATATATATGTAGTCTCTCATTAATAATGATCATTCATTATTTTCCAACTCTACATATACCAACATAGAAGCACACTAGAACACTCGATATTTTTACGTGGAAAACTCCCTCAATGTGAAAGGAAAAAAATAACTGGACCTAGTGCAGAATATTTGTTGTGACTATAAGAATAATGAGATCACAATGTTCTTCTCTATAACACTGGAAGATCAACAACATAGAGTTGTTTACTTCAAGAGTGAATAACAATAAGAATGAACTCACCGACGCAACACTGCCAATGGAACAGCTTCGTTACTCCGGTCCTTCAGCCGTTGCCACAGTCCACCTTGGATGGATATCACTAGAGAGTATGACGTGGATGGATTGGATACTTGGGAGTTAGCCAAGGAGCCTCTTATATAGGCTTAAGTGTTCATTTCTCTTTCCTAAGATTCAATGAACCTAGACTTGTCTTTTCTTCTACCTAGAAGGCTAATAATCTTCCAGGAATTCACTATTCACCTTTGAATGTTCATCACTGGATTTGCCCACTATATCCCAACATCCAGGAGTCCACAATGAGTATGGTTCGTTTGTAACTATAGTTTCCTCGCTATTCTATTTAATTAGTTAAGCTTGTGTCTTTCACAACGAAGCATGATTCCGTTTGGGGAAGAAGTTTTGTAGTAACCTGAGATACCACAAACTAGTTTCATCTATTCCATGCCTAATGTCCCAAGTAAGAAACTGTTTTCTGTTAAAATACTTTTCTTGAATGGGTTAGTGAACAATTGGAATGTGATCAAGTTGTTCAAACCTGACGGTCTTTCATCAGTCATTCCACTTAGCTGAGGTTTCTTCCAGCCCTCAAAGTAGCACTAGCACATATTCCCATTTTGCAATTGCAAAGGATTCCATCTGATTCTGCTCTGTTAAATATACAGGCAGATCAATTATCTTTCATATTCCGGGGGTTTAATGTATAAGAAAACTAGAAAAAAATGGTTTCAACACAATATTCATCAATCTCTATTGTAGCCAAACTATATTCTTAGGGAAAATACTCTGGTCTAATATCTGTATTGACTTTTGCAGAGGGTGACGGAAACACAAAACAAAGTTGTGATTACTGATAGGATGTGGGCGAGGTTGCTCTCTTCGACCAACCAGCCAAGCTTTCTTAGCCAGAAAGATGTCGATGATGCAAAGAAGGAAGATGAATCACCTACTCAATTGTTAGAAGGGGATGACAAGAAACAGCGTGAAGAAAGTGTAAATGACAATAGCATCTCTAGTAGTAACTCCGGGTGAGAAGGTTGAGTGGAGTAAGCATGAGTTGCAACATACCTTCTCAGTTTCACTCAGCAGCTACTTCTTTGCATTTATTTTTCATTCTACTTGAATATAATTTCAACTTAGATAATAAATGTATTAGAGTTGAAGAATTGTATGATATATAAGAACGATCTCTCTTCAATTCTTTTACCTCCTTGTTGTTTGCATATGGAAATGGTGGTAATCAATATTAGAATATTTTGCCAGTGTAATGCTTCAGTTAACTGGGAAGTCACTGCAGTATGAAAACAACTAAATAGTACTCTTTTTTAATTCGTGATGCCAAAAGTCTAGAAGGTCCAGATATCAAAAACCTACTTTTTTTAAAAGATGCAGATATCAAAATCCTACTTGACATGCATAACTCATGCTAGATTAAGACATCTGATGATGGATACGATTCATGATTCATGTTCACTAGGGAGTATCCGTCTGAAGTCAAGGAGTAGTAGAAACGAGCAAATCATGAGGATAATACAGGGGTATCCCACTAGTATAATGGTGGTATGCCACCAGTATGCCACAGACTCCATAATTCGTCTAGAGAGTTTGGAGGCCAAAAGTCGTGCTCACTAACCACTATGGTGGCATACTGCCAACATACTGTTGGTCGGGGATTGTACATATTGGTAGACGGTTCAGATCTAAAGGTTCGGTACGATGGTTCAGACTGCTTTCGACATAGGTTAAGGTTGAAGTTGCATTTAAGGCCCTCTAACAGCCTTTAGGGTAGTGGGTTTATCATCTTGCATACTTAAGAGAGTTCTTGAAACGAAGGGGTTTCATGGATTTGCTAAGAGGCTATTAAGGGAGTTATCAAGGAAGGAGAGTTCGTGGGAGATCTCGTAAGGAAGGGTTGCTCACTCGCGTATTGTGTGTGTAATCTTTTTAAGGTTGCTCTTGTTTGATTCAATAAAGTATTTCTTCCCTTTGCACTATAGAATATATCAAGTTTGGACCAAACCACATTAAATATTGTGACTTATAGTTTGTTCTTATTTCTATTTTATTCATTATTTATGTCTCGCTAGTGTATTTAAGTCATCATTAAGTTATTGTTTATGTGCCACTTACTGTCACGTCCCAATACCAAAATATTGGAGAGCAGGACCAGACGCATGCTAGCTACGCATGCTAGCTGCATTATACGAAGTACTCCAGTACCCTATATAATAGTCATGCATGTCTAAAGACAAGTGGGGAATAAACTAGCAAGTCACTAGCATCATCCTTGGGTTGACAAGTATCCTATATCTCAAACAATCAACAGAAGAAACAATAAAGATATATCAAAAATTGAAAACAGTAAGGTGTCTTGCTACAACATAATGATAATCATCTAGTATAAAAGAAATGTAACACTAAGAGAGTACATAAAAATAGATGAATATACAACTAACCAAGGATAGAAAGATCATGCCTTCCGTAGACGGAGGGAACATGCTCTGAGATACAAGGGCTAAGACATACCCTAGGCTAAATTCCAAAAGGAAAGTACAAATGAGTCAATAAAGAAGGAAGACCAACTCAAATGCCAGTGTTGTAGTCTTATGGATGCAATCCTACTGGAGATACAGTATATTCTCGAGTTCTACAACGAGATCTTGCCATGAAAAATAACTAGGGTCAATCCCAAATAGCAAGTACCACAAAGGTAGCCCCGAAATGATGTTGAAACCAAAAACACAAAGCGTAGCATAACAAGAAACATCTATTGAGCAAGTAACAACATAAAACGAGTACATGAATAATAAGTAGGAAATAAGACAAAATATTGCATGAAAATAGTATGGTACTAAGGTACAATCTCGAAAAGTAAATGACAGGAAAAGTTAACCTAGGTAGGCATGAAATATGACTGAGCATAAGAATGATACTGGTCTTAGAAGTAAGGATATAATAGAAACTAATTGTAAAAAACCCACATAATCCAAAAACTCAATAGAACACGACCAAACAATTCATACGTCTTCCTACAATTAGTTACCTAGGTTATATCCTGCTTACAATTGCAATTGAGGATTCCATCGGATACATGCGATGTAGTCACCAATGTTGGCCAAGCCAAGAACACAATATATAAAATAACATAATACGAGAATAACTACGTCATCAGTATCGGGATGGCCATCAAAGATGCCAATAACATATACATATAGTGGGCGAGCATGTTTGAGTCAGGTCACGGACCACCACTATGGGTCACCGATATCTGCGGTACATCCAATAAGATTACAAGAAATCTAGAATTCTTTTCTCTCAATAATTTATGTTTATTATGCTAGTTGGTTATCCTTACAAATATGCTTCCAAATTTCGAATTGTGGACACTTAGCGAAATGATCAAATATATGTCGTATCGAAAAGATTGGATGCCGACAGTGATACAAGATGACGTGTGCCCTTTTGATCAAGTTGTATGTGTCATTTATGTCAAAAACAAGACGGAACGCTAGTGGTCATCAACTCGATTACAAGATTGAGTGGCACTCAGGATGTTCTATGCATGTCAGAATGCAAGTTCTAATTGCCTATGTAACACTTGGAATAGATTGAAACTATTTAATACGAGTTACACTTGAGAATACCACTGAAACAGAGTTGGCCTAAGTGCCAAAATGTAATCGACATCTATTCAAGCAAACATAAGTAGACCTTCCTAACTCTAGTCCACGACATTGGTTAACATCCATAAATATTGTAATCTCCTTGAACCGAATTATGGAAATTTTCGAATTGTTAAAAATTTCTTTTTTTTTCTAAATCTTTCTAATATCTTTGAAATCATGAATTTCATTATAAAATATATTTTTCGAAATATGTGCTATAGGTACTAAGTTCATAATTTTGGGCCATTGGTTTTTATGAAACTATATTATGTGAAATTTATGCTAAATAATTTTTCGACCATTTTCCTGAATTTTTATAAATTATGATTATTGCTTTATAAAAAGAGAGGATTTGTCAAAATATTATTTAAAAATAGATATGCTTTTATATTTATTTTGAATCCTATAGTTGATTTGTAAATAAATATACTTATTATTATTTTATTTTAATTTTAAGGTTATAGTAATTTGCAAGTTTTCTATAATATATGTTATTTTGGACCAAGATTAAATTTTACGTAAAAATACTTTTGTTTGATTATAGATTTCAAATGAAAGGATTTTTCCTTGAAGATTTGGTTCTTATTGGGCTAATGGCCCAATTCATGGGAGAGCTTCTTAGAAGCTTCTCCTCACATGTTTGGGAGCATGCTTCACAATTATTTAATGGGGACTCCCATTTCTCATCCACAAATTTTCCAATGTAATCTCAAGTTCATTGTGTCCGTGTCCGTGTCCACCCATTTCATTATTATTTTTACATTTACATTTCACTCCTCCCGTATCCACATGCCGGACACACCCACAACCAACCCCTGTGTCGTGTCGACAGGCCGACACGACACACATGGTACACCGACACCCGTCTTCTCCCTGGCACTCCTTACTGTCGTCGGAATCAGCTATCCCCTGGCTGAGCACCCCTCCCCACTCCTGCCTCCTTCACTGTCCCCCACTACCAGCACCATTCCAAGCCACCCATTCCCGACCTTCGATTCCTCCCAGACCAACCCAGAGTGCTCATTCGACCGACCTCCTCCCTGACAACCACTACCACCTCACACCATTATCCTCGACACAGACCCGATCGACTCAATCACCACTCAACGCCACCATCATCATCGCCTTCCCTAACACCCTCATCCGACTCCACTTCTCCTCTCCTCCGCCACCCTCGCTGACGGCCATCGGTCATCGCAGCCCCATGCCAAATCCAGATCCAGATCCAGATCCAAATCTTTCCCCCCAAAGCCACAACCACTTCCATACACCATGTCACTACCACATTCTAGAGTAGGGGTATTTTGGTCATTTGAGATATTTTGATTATTTTAGATATTATTAATTAAATAAATTGTGTTAGTTCTATGATTTAGTAAAACCTTAGAACCATATTGATTAGATGTTAGTCATGGCCAAAAAAAACTTAGTTAGTGAGATTAGACAACCTTAGATTCATTCTATTCTAGTTAGTTAGTTTCAAATCTAAGGAAATTAATTAGAAATTGACTAAAGTGTTGGCCCATTGGTCATGGTCAAACCTGATTTTAATAATTGATCAAACTCTGTTTCGATATAAGGGCTACTCAAGTTAATTTGGACTCTTGGACAACTGCCAAAGAACTGCTACCTATCTGTTCAAGACCAAAGCTGTGTTTGTCGTATGAGTTATATGCAATATAATTTTCACTTTTATTGAGTCTAGGAATACATTGTACATTGAGTCGTACTGGCAAATAGGCTACGCTAAAAATGTTTTCAAAATATCCTATGTTTTGAAAAACAGCCCTCTATTTACAAAAAGTTCCTAACTGCTTAGAACAATTTCAAAAGTCCCAAAAATCTATTTGCAAAAACCTTGACAAGATCTGGCCAGAGTTTGGCCAGAGTTTGGCCAGAGTTCGGTTAGTGGACGTTGTATTTTAAACTTGTTCCTCCTACAGTTACGGATCGTGTCGAGATTTTCTCATAGAGTTCTGCCCAAATTCTGTCCGAATTCTGACAGAGTTCTGCCTTTGAAAAAATTATAATAGAGAAGGATTTCGATCATTTTAACGCACTCTCACTTTCATCTCTTCTCTCTAAAGCTTACTACATTCTTCCAAAGTATTCTAAAGCTTTCATTTTTAAATCCTAAGCCAGTTACAATTGTCTAGTCGATTTGCCAGTGCGGTACGATCTAGAAGTTCAGAGTGATTGTAATCAGAGGCTTGATTGAAGAAAGAAACTTCACAATTGAAGTTGGTCGAGTACTTCGTATCAAAGCTCGGACTTATAGAAGTTGTAAGTACTTCGTATGAAAACTTGCGGTATTTTCCAATAGTGGATTCAACTGGAAACTAGAGTTCTTCCGACTGGACTAGTCCTCACAAGAGGAAAACCAGTATACATCACCGTCTTTGCGTTTGCTTTCTGATCTCTGCCTTTACATTTATTTACTTGTAATATATCTCTGTGATCTTGTTGCTAACTTTTAAATTAGCTATTTTTTCGCTGCTTACTCTATTCACCCCCTCTAGAGTATTGCGTTTTACGATCCGTTCCTACAATTGGTATCAGATCGGGTTATACAGGTAAAGCAAGGTAACATTGCAGTTATATTTTTATTCTTAACTGTTACATAGATCACAGTATAATACATGGCAACCGTGAAGTTCACAAGTGAAGGCCAAGCCACAAACAATCCTCCACTGTTTGACGGTACAAATTACACTTATTGGAAACACAGAGAGTTTCTTCTTAAAATCTCTAGATTTTGACTTATGATCTATTATTATTGATGGATATAAAAAGCCTCCTCACATTCTTATTGAAGATGTTTTGGTTGAAAAACCATATGATAAATATACTGAGGATAAAAAAAAGGCCAGTCCTGATGCACGTGCTATTAATGCTTTATTTTATGCTTTAGACAGGACTGAATTTGACAGGGTGTCTACTTGCAGAACATTAAATGAAGTGTGAAAACTTCTTGAAGTAACCCACGAAGGAACAACACAAGTCAAGGAGTCAAAGATCAGCAGACTTACTCAGGAGTATGAGACGTTCAAAATGAAGCCAAACGAATCTGTCACTCAGTTGTTTACGAGATTCCTGGATATTGTAAATCCTCTGTCATCATTAGGCAAGGAGTACAGTAACCATGAGAAGATTCGCAAACTGCTACGAGCTCTCACGAAGAACTAGATTCCAAAGGCTACAACAATTATTGAAGGGAACGACCTCTCAACAATGTCTCTCGAAACACTCATGGGTAAGCTACTCACTCACGAGCTGGAACTTCAAGACTTTGAAGATACTGCACCAAAGGAGAAGTTCGAGAAGTCGATCGCTTTCAAGGCTTAACATAGAAGAACTGTTGAAGATAATTCTGATGACAGTGACTCTGACTCTGAAGATCAAGCTCTTATGGTAAGAAAGTTTAAGAAGTTCATGAGATTCAACAGAAGAACAAAGGACTACAACATCAATAGCAACAACAACAACAATGAAGAAGATCCTATCTGCTATGGCTGTAAGAAGAAAGGACACATGAAGAAAGAATATCCAACAACATCATCGTCAACCTAAAAAAGCAAAAAGTATGACAAAGGCTACCTGAAGAAATCTACATCCAGAAGGTATGCCAATACAAGCATATGGTATGAAAGTGAAACTAGCGACTCAGAAGATAAACAATCAGATGATGCTGTAAATGTATGCTTGATGGCTTACGATCAGGTAACCACTAACCCCATGTTTGATACTTATGATAAATTTACCTTTGAGCAACTAGATGAAGCCTTTACTGACCTCTTAGGGGATTACAGAAGACTGCGTAATAAATACCAGACCTCTAAGAAGGTACTCAAGGAGTACAAAGATAAAATAGGTAGACTTACCGACCTACTAGCTGAGGTTAGAAGTAGTGATAATTCTAGTGAGGTAGGTGAGCTTTCTTCTGTTAAGCTATTATTACACGAGACCAAAATACTATCCGAAGAAAAGGAGAAGACCATTACCCAGCTAGAGGAAGACTTACTCAAGGAGAAGAAGAGTCTTCAGTATGCACTGATTAGAAATGATACACTTGCTGCTGATTTGAGATCTTTATATGACACCTCCAAAAAGTTGGAAATTAGGTTAGAAAAACAGCCTGAAGTTGCTGCTTCCTGCCCTAACAAGTGTCACTTACCGAATCATCGGAACATTGTCAAACCCAACACTGTCAGACCAAACCAAACCAAACCATTGTCCAAGAAGACAAATAGGCATGCATTCTTCTATACTAGAAAACCAAGACCTACCAATAATGCACAATACACTGCATTCAACATTCAACATGCTAGATTTCACTATTGTGGCACCATTGGTCATATTTTATCTTTATGTAGAGTTAGAAAGCTTGTTGATTTAAAGATTTGTACATGGATACCAAAAACTAACATTTTAGGACCCTACAAGAAATGGGTACCAAAGTTTTTATCTACAAATTCTTTTCTAGGTGAAACACCCTTCACATGCTAGAAGCAAATGGATCCTCGACAGCAGTTGCTCACGGCACATGACTGGTGACGCTTCCTTATTCGCAACACTGTCAAAGAAGAAAGAAGGATACGTTTCCTCAGTAATAATTTGAAAGGGTACATAATTGGTATCGACAATATTGGTAAGGCCCCCTATCCTAGGATTAAAGATGTCTGTCTAGTTACCGAGTTAAAACATAATCTGCTCAGCATAAGCCATTTAGCTGACCATGGTTATGGTATTAACTTTGTCAAAGACAAGTGTACTATAGTTGATAGCTCAACTGGTAGTACTTTCTTTGAAGGTATCAGGAAAGATAATATATATATTTTCTATCTATTAGAAGATGCTAACAAAGCAGGTAGATGCTCGATGGCCAAAAGTAATAAGAGTCAACTATGGCACATGAGACTCGGTCATACAAATATGGACACAATCTCAAGATTATCCACAAAGAAGTTGGTACGAGGCTTACCGGACATTTCTTTCAAGAAGGATACGGTATGTAGTGAATGTGAAAAGAACAAAGCTACCCGATCCGCATTTAAGTCCAAGAATGCTGTAAGTACCACTAGACCTCTACAATTACTGTATATGGATTTATTTTGACCTAGTAGAATTGCTAGCCTAGGTGGTAAGTTATATGTATTTGTAATAGTAGATGATTTCTCTAGATACACGTGGGTATATTTTCTTGCACACAAGAATGATGCATTGTCAGATTTTGTCACCTTTTGCAAGAAAGTTCAAAATAAAAAAATGTTTCATGATTACTCGTATTCGAAGCAATCATGGCGACGAATTTGAGAATGCAGAGTTCAAGCAATTTTGTGACACACACGGTTATCTGCATGAGTTCTCTTGCCCAAGGACTCCATTACAAAATGGAGTTGTGGAACGTAAGAACAGGACTCTATTTGAAATGGCTAGAGTAATGTTAAACTAGTTTAGTCTACCAAAATACTTTTGGGTTGAAGCTGTCAATACAGCTTGCTATGTTCTCAATAGGGTTCTAATTCGACCTATATCGAAGAAGACTCCCTATGAGCTATGGTTTGATATAATACCTACTATCTCTTATTTCAAAATATTTGGTTGTAAATGCTTTATTCTTAACATTAAAGACAATCTAAGTAAATTTGACGAGAAGGCCGATAAAGGTATATTTTTAGGTTATGCGGCGAAGAACAAAGGGTACAGAGTCCTCAACAAGAAAATCATGATCATTGAAGAATCGATAAATGTTACATTTGACGAACTCAATCAACACTCAGTCGATGTCGATGACGATGATGAAGACATAAGTACACCAAGTACAACTCCTGCAGAACCTTCACACAAAGCACTAGCTGATTCTCCAAGCAAATCACGTACAAAACCAGAAGTCGAAACCAACAATCCAGAGGATATGCCAAAAAATGAGATTTTTGGCAGACATCCCAAGGACTTGGTAATTGGTGAGATTACCAGGGGTGTAAGTACTCGTTCCTCTACTAAAGATATAGCTTAATGTGTTGCTTTTATTTCACATCTTGAACCCAAAAATATTGAAGAAGCATGTAGCGATACTTTTTAGTTAGATGCTATGTAAGAGAAATTGAACCAATTTGAACGAAATCAAGTTTGAGAACTTGTTTCCAAGCCCATTGATCATCCGATCATTGGCACCCGATGGGTATTCCGAAATAAACTGAATGAGAATAGTTTAGTGACTCGTAATAAGGCTCTACTCGTAGCTCAATGATACAATCAAGAAGAAGGTATCGACTACGATGATCCCCAGTTGCGAGATTAGAATCCATTCGCATGCTATGTGCATTTGCATGTTTTCGTAACTTTAAATTGTTTCAAATGGATGTCAAGAGTACATTTTTGAACAATTTTATAAAAGAAGTTGTATGTAGCTCAACCTTCAGGTTTTGCTGATTTTAAAAACCCTGACTATATTTTCAAGTTGAAGAAAGCCTTATACGGTTTGAAACAAGCCCCTGTGCTTGGTACGATCGTCTAAGCTCTTTTCTACTTGACAATGGTTTTACAAAAGGAAAGGTTGATACTACACTGTTTATAAAATCTTTTAATGACAATCTTCTTTTAATTCAAATTTATGAGATGATATCATTTTTGGATCTACTGATGAATCTCTCTGCTAAGAATTTTTAAAGTGTATGCAGAATGAGTTTGAAATGAGCATGATGGGAGAACTAAAATTCTTTTTTGGACTGCAAATCAAACAAACCAACAATGAGACGTTCATTAACCAAGCCGAGTATACAAAAGATTTATTAAAGAAGTTCGATCTGGAAGCAGTCAAACCACTTGGCACTCCGATGGCAACTTCAACTAAGCTTGATATTGATGAACAAGACAAACCGGTCGACATACGTAAGTATCGAGGTATGATTGGTAGTTTACTTTATTTAACTGCTAGTCGACCCGATATAATATTTAGTGTTTGCTTGTGTGCACGTTTTCAAGCCAACCCTAAGAAATCAGATTTGTGCACGGTTAAGCATATCTTCCGATACCTTAAAGGCACTTCCTCTGTCGGCTTATGGTATCCCAAAATTATGTCGTTTGACCTAACCGGTTATTTGAATGCTGATTTTGCTGGATGCAAAGTAGATAGAAAAAATACCAGCGGCACATATCATTTTCTAGGTAAAGCTCTAGTCTCTTGGTTTAGCAAGAAAAAAACTTGGTCGCATTGTCAACGACTGAGGCTGAATATATCGCCGTGGGACGTTGTTGTGCACAAATTTTATAGATAAAGCAAACCTTAGAAGACTTTGGTTTACTATACACACACATACCCATTTTCTGTGACAACACTAGTACTATTAATTTGACTAAGAATCCAGTATGTCACTCTCGTACTAAGCATATCGAGATTCGACATTATTTTCTTAGAGATCATCAACAAAATTGAGATATAAACCTTGTATATGTAGACACTGACAATCAATTAGCTGATATCTTTACAAAACCTTTAGCGGAAGATCGTTTCAATTATTTACGTCGAGAATTAAGAATTCTAGATATCAATAATATTAATTAATTTTGTTTTATCGGTTATTTTTTAATACTTAAAAACTGTTTTTGAGACAAGCCTACAAAGGGTCTGTCTGTCACCACGACTATGGTCGAAACAAAACAGTATTTAATTGTTCCCCGGCGAACTTCCGTTAACTTGGACAGTACCCCTACAGCTAATCTGAAACAGTCGCTGTATAATAAAATTTAATTTATAAAATAATATTGATTATATTAATTGAAATTTAAAATTACTAAACTTGGAATTAAATAATTAAAATGAGTTGATGAAAAGAATGTGGCCTGCAATTTTTTTTAAAATTCATCAAAAGAACCCTAGGCGAATTCGGCCCGAGTTCGGCCAGAGTTCTGTTGGTGGTATATGTTTTTAAGTCAGAACCCGATGCCCCTTCTCTTCATCTCCTCCAAACTCCTCTTTCAACAGCAACTGCCGCCCGAACCCCTCTCCAAACCCTAATTTTCTCTAACATATTGCTCCTATTCCACTTGGAGATTTTAATCCAAAATTTGGATTCATGCGAAGAATCTATGTCTCTACCACATACTCAATTCTCGGAAGGTATAAACTTCTCCTTCCATCTCTTTTAATTTAGTAGTTTAAATTTATTTTTGGGAGAAAATGCCTAAGGGATTCACTCCATCCAAGAGGAAGAAGACAAACGCCAGTGAAGAGGCTTCGTCTTCGAATCCACAGAGTATTCCCTTTTTTCCTCAGCCAATCGTCCGATGGTGCATTCAATGAGTTTTACTTTGAAACTCATGAACATTCATTGTTATGGTACGCTGACTTTGCGATGCGTAACATATGTACTAGAGCCCCGATTAAGTGGACTATGTTTCCTGACCACCGTCCATTGTTTGAGGCATTAGGATTACACAAACTTGTCACCCTCAAATACCCTATAGCTACTAATGCAATTAGACTATTCTTTTGTAACTTTGTTTTGGACACTTTTTCTGTTAGAACTCGTGTCGGCGGTATCAACATCAAGTTCAATAATACCATCTTAGTGGAAATCCTTGGTGTTCCTAACGAAGATGCCTCGCTTGATGATATCACTGAGTTCGATTTCCCCGATGGCACGACTCTTATCAGTTTTAAGAATGACCTTTGCGCACCTGCCCGTGTTCGTTCTGGAAAGTTCAAGGCTGCAAACTTGAACTTATTTAACTATGAGTTGTACCGCATCATCTATTATACTATTCTACCAAAATCCACTTCAAAGGATGATGTTACAAATCTTGAACTGTCTGCCATCTACCACATTTGATTGAACCGCATAGGTTTCTCTGTACTGGCCGCGTGAACTCGTTTAGTCTGGCCGCATAAACTTGCCTCGAAGCTGCGAAGATTTTCTCCAGTTCCCTAGGAAGATAGTGCTCTCGTGTCAGTCATCATGACTACTTTACGTCAGGGCTGTCAGCTGTCAGCTGTCAGCTGTTAGAGCATTAATTGTGTTTGAATGACGCGGGGTACAGCTGTTCTGAAAAGACACGTGGCTTTCCTCAGCGGGCCGTATGGAGTCCGCTCGAGCTGCCTATGTGTTTGAGCTGCATGGGACTCCTGAGCCGCATGCGGCCCCTTGGCCGCATGGATCATTTTTCTCTTCTTTTTTATGCTTCTACAAGACCCCCTTCAAAGTTTTCAATTTACAAAATTAAAATACTTTGAATAAGAAGCATGGTTATGCCAGAGCCGCATGGATGCATTCTGTTCTAGCCGCATGATTACCTCAACCGCATGACTCTCTGAGCCGCATGGGCTGTTTTGGCCGCATGAGCTTCTTGCCACGTCTTCCTGCCACGTGTGCAAATCTTTTGTAAATCTTCTGCATTTAATGCTCTTGATTTGCTGTCAGATTTTAAGAGCCACTTTTTTGGGCCAGGATCCCAAGAGTCAGGCTATTATTCAGCCATTTTGCCTTGATGACCGAAGAGTCGGTCATCATATTGCACGCAGATCGAGGCATTCCTTCCTTGTCTATAAATAGGAACACTTTCGTTCTGGGGAATCTCCTTTGCTCTCTTCGATCTTTCTAACTCCTTTCTCTCCCAAGCACCTATGGCTCCCAAGAAGGTTGCTGCGTCGAAGGCTGCGAAGGGCAAGGCGGTCGTGTCACGACCCGCACCCACTGTGAGGGTACGAGAACGTAACAACGCCCAGCCTATGTCGCAGTGTCGGTGGTAGAATGCTGTCCTAGGTCAACATACATCTAACAAAATATCTCTAAACAGTTTATAATCCCCGAATGGGGGTGACATAGCAGTGAAACTCAATCACAACTAAGGAAGAGACAACACGATATGAAATAGAACTCGAGGAAATAAATAGATGAAAAGTAGTCTAAGATAATCCCAGCAATGTCCAGAGAAATACAAACTCAGCTACAACAAGAAAGAATATATACAACTCTGAACTCCAAATATAGTCTAGCTAAAACATGTCTCATGACTACATAAAAGAAGATAAACCGAACTAATCTAGACTAGGCAATCGGGGTGATATCCTCAGCTAGAGCTGGGTCCTCCCGAGGGTCCAGCTCATAGGTGTCATCTAAGGCTGCCCCGTAGTAAGTATCCAGACCAGCCTCCTTCTCGTCCTCTGTAATATTTTCAACAGGTCCAGTCAGGACAGGAGCGAGCATAATACATCTCATGCAGTTCATATCATGTCAGGAAATATAAAGCAGGCAATAGAGTAAGATACATGAAACACTGTAAAAAGATGTACATGAAAACAGGAGAGATATTTGATAACTGGAAATATATACATGATAAGTAAGAACTGTAAGTGACTAGTAATTTAGAGTACGAGATGGCATGTAATTGGCTTAGGTTGTACATGATAAAACATGGAAGTAACAGAGTGTACATGATGGGTAAATCACATGACCATTTATACTCACCCCTACCCACAATCAATACACAAGGATCTATTCAAGTTACGTTACGGACATGATGTTTTGGTTACACAGGGAAACACATGAGGAAACATGAACGTACATGAGAGCACATGAAAGTACATGAGCGTACATGAAAGAACATGAAAGAACATGAGTGTACATGAGTAACGCAAGAGCAATGAATACATAATGTACATGAAACACATGTCATATAGTATCCGATGCGCCCGTTAAGGGGGATAACATCCCAAGGAGAGATCCATATAGTACCAATCCGTGATGATAACGTGACAGCATCAAGTAAAAATAATCTAGAGCGAGAATATAAATCATGACAAGTATGAAACGATCAGAGAATGTACTCGTCTGGTATCTGAGTGTCCGATATAAAAGTACTGTCCGAGGAGTGGTGTCTGGCTCCTAATCAGAACAGCACAAGTCAAAACAAGTCCAAAATGGTATAATGACGTCCTACTATGCATTCTACATGATTCTAGGTCAATCTAGGCCAAAGTCAACTCTTGGTCAACTCTGATGAACCCTAAGGTCATACCTAAGTCAAATAGTCTAATCTAGGTCTAACAAGACTATTCTAGGTTAATCAAGACTAATCTAGGCAATACCATGCCAAGCCTATCAATACACAACTCTACACAAGATATCCTCTATAGCTAATCAATACACAAATTGATGTATATATATAAACTAATTTGAATATACCCATATTAGCTATCTATACATTACACCCATATAATCACATATATGCATAAAACATCATCATATAGTATTCCCCATACCCTATATGTATCAAATAATATATATAGGCACACACATGATACATATATATAGGATACATATATATATACATATGTATAAGAGATGGGAACTCAAGTGTACCAGTATATGTGTGTGTGAAAAATCTGAAATCAGTGAGTGTGAATGGGTGCACTGAGTGAATACATAAACAAGTGTGTGTGACCATGTGCAGTGGTTAGGTGAGGGTTATATGTGTACATGAGTGAAAATGTGTGTGTCATAGAGTGAGGGTGTGTGTGTGTATATGAGGGAGGCAAAGTGGGAGTGATGTGAGTACTAGATAGCAATGTGTGTGTGTAGGGACATACATGAGTGACTAGTGTGTGTGTGTGTGTATTATTGTGACAGTGAACATGTATATGAGGAGGGTGAATGTGAGTATGTTCAGGAAATAGGAGGGAAGGGGAAAACGATTCATACAACTCATATTTCAGTTAACAGTAGATTTCAGTCCATTCATTCCAAGCCATTTCATTCTCAGTTTTAGGTCCCCCTCCCCCATTCTCAGGATCACTCAAGCCCAGTTCTCAGGTTAGACAAACCAATGACAGTGCTAGTGATTCACCAACAGTTGGTAACCCCCAAGGCCAATGTGTTCTCAGGTTTTCCATAAAACTTAGGAACCCAATTCATGACAGTGTACACACTAGTTTATAACAACAACTAGATTCCTATAGGACAGTCCAACCATATCATAAACTCAGGTTGAATATCAAAGCTAAACCAAGGTTTAGTTTTATGCATGAATTCAAGGGTGTGTGAAAAGCTTGTGTGTGTTAGCTTGTGAGAAATAGTGTACTTATTTGGAAAATTCAGTGAACAAACCAGAAAAAGCAAACTGAAAGGAACAGCCTCAGTCTTCACACAATTCTCAGATTATGGAAGGAACACAAACTCTATAATAAACATTAGAACACTAATGAAATCTCAGGTTTCTATTCAACAGGAAACCACTAAGAAGTCTCAGGTTTCCTCAACAGTTCATTCCTATTCAAGGAATCAATGCACAGGACAGTTGGTCATAAATCAAATTCAGCTAAAAGAGAGGAGAAACATTCCAGTTACCATGAACAAATGGGTGATTTAATATGAACATCAGTGACTTAACATGATTCCAAATCACAGCTTAGGAATTTTATTAGTGAAAGTGATTCAATGAATGCAAGGGAAAGGAATTTGTTCAAGGGTTTGAAACTCAGGTTAAAACATCCTAACAGTCCTAACATGAGGTTAAAAGTGTAGTAGATTAAAACATCACTTACTACAAGTTATCAACCAATTAAAATGAATCGGACAGGGACAAAACAGTGAATATTCACTGATACCAAGATCTCTGATTTGAAAGCTTTCCTTAACAATTTAAACCCAGTCCAAACAGTTAAATCTTGTAACCCTCTAAAACTGAGAGTTAGCTCTAAACCAAGTTGTCACATGTTTAGGTAATTCAAAATACAACTAACACTTAACATTAATCAAGAAATCAGTGGAGGGTATTACCTGAACAGTGATTCATCTCACTGATAACTCCATCAGTGAATGAACACCATTTCAGCCTAGTTCGAAACCAAAACCATCCCAAGTACTAAACTACTATGCAATCCTACTCTATCACAGATTAATAGACACATTAGGATCCTAATTATCAATTTAAAACATGATTAAAACATTTTAAACCAGATAATTTCACAGAGCATCACACAACACAATAATACACAGGCTGCACAGCCATGCGTGACCAGTACGCGTGTCCGTACGCACCCAACACGCCACCTCGTGACACGAGACTTGGGGAGTGTCGTTTCAGATACTGCCCCAAGCTCCACGTCCAATGGCATGCACCCATGTGCCCTGGACAGCCCGCACGAGCACGCTGGTAGCAGGGAAGCTACAGTGCTCGTGCACGCGCGCGTGCACCCGTGTGTGCACGTGTCCATATCGACACGACACGACACAGAAACTACCTCAGTCAACCAGAATCCAATGAACAATAACAAAACCTAATTTCCTATTTAAAAACTTTCCAAAACCAGATCGAAATCCCCTCTTGGGCATTTCGACAAACACCTAGGCCACATCCTTGATACGTGTCCAAATAGACACGAAACTCATGAAACCTGATACGACACCAATGCATACACTTAGGGGACCCTTAGGGCTTCCTAATGATGAAGACAAAACGAAATTTTATGGAGGAATGGAGGAGTTACCTATTGTTGAACTTTCAAGAAAAACCCCTATTCAAAGTCTCTCCTCTTGATGTCCCAATCCTCTCAAATCACATCAAACTGAAATAGAACATTAATGACAGCAAGAATAGGGGTATTAGAACCTATTGGAAGAGATTAGAATGAAAAGGAAGAGGAATGGAGTTCTAGGGATTAATTAAAATAGGAAACAAACCTTTCCTTCTAGACTTGAGCTTTCCTAAGAAAGAGGCAACCCTAAACTAAGAGAGTATTTATAGGGTGGTGTTCCCAAGGATGATATGGTGGCTGGCCACTTAGTCTAGGGCTTAGGGTTTTGGAATTTGTCTTGGGCTTTGGGCCAAACTACAAGGCTTTGAGTTAAATGATTAACCAAAGGCTCTAAATCATAAGCCATGACTTATGACTTTCTAAATCCTAATGCTAACTAGAGTCTAATGACTAAACCATTGATTAGGCTAGGTTAGACTAGAGTCATATATCCTAACCAAGCTCATACTAACTAGGGTTAGCTCCTAGGTTGGTCTACAAGGGTCCAAACTAGTCAAAGTCAACCTAGTCCAAACAATTCTAAAATAATTCCTAAAAATTCCCATAAATTCCCATAAATTCAAATAAATTCTAATAAATTTAAATAAGCCTAAAAATGTCAAAAATACCCTAATCACATGGCTAGGCTCTAGGGTAGGCAATCTCTACTGTTCACTAGTAAATTACCAAAAATCACAAGTCATGAATTTAAATAGTTTAAAAATAATTAAAAATCACTATAAATCATAATATAAAATAAATATCATTATATAATAATTGTAATTACAAAATTTCAAAATTATCCTCTTCTGGAAAACTGGGTGTTACAATCCTACCCACCTTATAAAAATTTCGTCCTCGAAATTAAAATGGTAGTAGTCCTTCTAGGTCAAACACCCCACAATCAGAGTCTCAAACATACCGTCAGATAATCATATGCGTCTGTCCAAAACCATGATTCTCAGAATCTCTGTCATGCCAGTGAGCAAGGCTACGATAATCACAGGGTCCTCAACTTTGGTACATACCTCTAGAATTATGGTATTTAAAATTTTCGCATTGTCGCACGCTTGGCAGCGAAAACCTTAAATTCCTACACCCAAAAAATACGTCCATAATCCGACTATATGTCCTCACTATGCCTGCTAGTATGACCCTAGAGGATTCTAAAATCTCATAATCGAGGCGACCTAGCCCATACGATTTATTTCAGAAGAAAATTAAATTATAATAAAATACCAGATCAAACTTATCAACAGTGAGGAGACAGATAGGAATAGATGGAACTGAATTTCAAGATAGGTATAATGAGATAAGGTGGAAATAGAATCGAGAAGATCAGAACCTGCAAGCACCTCTCCTACTGCCTGAGCATCCTCAAGTGTCATGGCGTAAGCTCGCCCTTGCTGGCCTCCCCTGGCCTGCTGCTGATGATGTACGAACCTCTGTTGCTGAGTCTGCAATACTGGTCCTCTCTGTTGTCCTGTCGGAGCCCTAGCTCCTACTCCCTGAGCTGTCCGTCCTGCAGACTTGGGATACTCTCTCAACTGATGATCTGACGATCCGCAGAGTAGGCACTTGCCTAGCCTCAGCCGGCATTCACCCCAATCGTGCCCTGGTTTCTTACAGAAGGGGCAAAAGATAACATGCTGCGGTCTCTGCTGCTGCTGCTATCTCTGCTAGAACGGCTGCGGCTGTAACTGCCTTGGCTGCTAGTGCTGAGGGTGAGGCCTTTTGGCCTGGCCTCCGCTGTTGCTGCCCCCAACTGGGTCTCGCCCCCTCTTGAGCCTAAGCTCAAGATCATCCTCTGCCAATAAAGCTCCCGTCAAGATCTCCTCGAATGTGGCATCCCGGTTGCCCTTGGTCAAGGACTTGACCTCCTTGACTAGACCCTTCCGGAACCTCTGGGCCTTCCCCGTCTCGCTCTGGCCCTCTACGAACCTCCCGAGGCGGCCAAACTCCCCCGCATACTCCTCCACTGAAAGACTCCCCTAGACTAGGCTCTCGAACTGCGTCTCCAAGGCTCTGAGTGCTGAATCTGCGAAGAACTTCTTCTTGAAGAAGCCCTTGAACTCCTCCCAAGTCTGCCCAGCTACCCCCACCCTGGGGTCTGACTGATACCAGGTGCGAGCAAGATCTCGCATCCGACTAGCTGCGGCCTCGATCTGAAGATCTACTGGTATCCTGGCCAGGCGGAAGATCTCCTCTATATGCTCGATCCACTCGTCAGCGTATATAATCCCCTCCGTCCCCAGGAAGTCTCTGGGGCTCATCTTCTGGAACTGCTCTATCCCAGTTGTCTTCGGCTGCTGGACTACTGGTCGAGCTGTGACTGTCGTAATGGCCAGCTCCATGCCCCTTTCCTGTCGGGTCTGCTGCATCTCCATAAACTGCTGAAAGTACGCAAACATCTGTGCCGCGTCCACGTGTCCTGTAGGCGACGGCTGCTGGAATGGTACCTCTGGGATGACTGGGTCCTGTCTTCGATCTGGTGGAGGCATACCCCCTGCTGCTGGTGGAGGGGCTCCTCCGATCGCAGCTGAAACGTCTACCCCAGCTGGCATGAGTGGGGCTGCGGTACCAGGGGCTAGCTGCTGGGTATGAGAGGTGGCAGTCCTCCCATCGATGTCCCCCTGGCCCTGGCGAGGTGATCCTATCTCAACCATCCTGGAGACAGATCAAAAAAAAAAAACAATTGCTGAGAACGAGTCGAAATAGCAAAGGAGGACAGTTATATTCAAAGGAAAACAATATCAGCAAGAACTGAGATGGTATGAATTAGATAAGAGTTTTTCCTAATGTGATTGAGTACCTCAAAAAAAAAATATCCTAATCCTACTGCAGGCTGTAGTGATACTCTAGTTCGAATACCACTACATAAACTCGACCTGCATGGGCCACCACTAAAAACGTGTCACGACCCGCACCCACTGTAAGGGTACGAGAATGTAACAACGCCCAGCCTACGCCGCAGTGTCGGCGATAGAACGCTGTCCTAGGTCAACATACATCTAACAAAATATCTCTAAACAGTTTATAATCCCCGAATGGGGATGACATAGCAGTGAAACTCAATCACAACTAAGGAAAAGACAACACGATATGAAATAGAACTCGAGGAAATAAATAGATAAAAAGTAGTCTAAGATAATCCCAGCAATGTCCAGAGAAATACAAACTCATCTACAGCAAGAAAGAATATATACAACTCTGAACTCCAAATATAGTATAGCTAAAACATGTCTCATGACTACATAAAAGAAGATAAACCTAACTAATCTAGACTTGGCAATCGGGGTGATATCCTCAGCTAGAGCTGGGTTCTCTTGAGGGTCCAGCTCATAGGTGTCATCTAAGGCTGCCCCGTAGTAAGTATCCAGACCAGCCTCCTCCTCGTCCTCTGTAATATTTTCAACAGGTCCAGTCAGGATAGGAGCGAGCACAATACATCTCATGCAGTTCATATCATGTCAGGAAATATAAAGCAGGCAATAGAGTAAGATACATGAAATACTGTAAAAAGATGTACATGAAAACATGAGAGATATTTGATAACTGGAAATATATATATGATAAGTAAGAACTGTAAATGACCAGTGATTTAGAGTACGAGATGGCGTGTAATTGGCTTAGGTTGTACATGATAAAATATGGAAGTAACAGAGTGTACATGATGGGTAAATCACATGACCATTTATACTCACCCCTACCCACAATCAATACACAAGGATCTATTGAAGTTACGTTACGGACATGATATTTTGGTTACACAGGGAAATACATGAGGAAACATGAACGTACATGAGAGCACATGAAAGTACATGAGCGTACATGAAAGAACATGAGAGAACATGAGTGTACATGAGTAACGCAAGAGCAAGGAATACATGATGTACATGAAACACATATTATAAAGTATCCGATGCGCCCGCTAAGGGGGATAACATCCCAAGAAGAGATCCATATAGTACCAATCCGTGATGATAACGTGACAGCATCAAGTAAAAATAATCTAGAGCGAGAATATAAATCGTGACAAGTATGAAACGATCGGAAAATGTACTCACCTTGTATCTGAGTGTCCGATATGAAAGTACTGTCCGAGGAGTGGTGTCTGGCTCCTAATCAGAACAACACAAGTCACAACAAGTCCAAAATGGTATAATGAAGTCCTACTATGCATTCTACATGATTCTAGGTCAATCTAGGCCAAAGTCAACTCTTGGTCAACTTTGGATAACCCTAAGGTCATACCTAAGTCAAATAGTCTAATCTAGGTCTAACAAGACTATTCTAGGTTAATCAAGACTAATCTAGGCAATACCATGCCAAGCCTATCAATACACAACTCTACACAAGATATCCTCTATAGCTAATCAATACACAAATTGATGTATATATATAAACTAATTTGAATATACCCATATTAGCTATCTATACATTACACCCATACAATCACATATATGCATAAAACATCATCATATAGTATTCCCCATACCCTATATGTATCAAATAATATATATAGGCACACACATGATACATATATATAGGATACATATATATATATACATATGTATAAGAGAGGGGAACTCAAGTGTACCAGTATATGTGTGTGTGAAAAATCTGAAATCAGTGAGTGTGAATGGGTGCACTGAGTGAATACATAAACAAGTGTGTGTGACCATGTGCAGTGGTTAGGTGAGGGTTATATGTGTACATGAGTGAAAATGTGTGTGTCATAGAGTGAGGGTGTGTGTGTGTATATGAGGGAGGCAAAGTGGGAGTGATGTGAGTACTAGATAGCAATGTGTGTGTGTAGGGACATACATGAGTGACTAGTGTGTGTGTGTGTATTATTGTGACAGTGAACATGTATATGATGAGGGTGAATGTGAGTATGTTCAGGAAATAGGAGGGAAGGGGAAAACGATTCATACAACTCATATTTCAGTTAACAGTAGATTTCAGTCCATTCATTCCAAGCCATTTCATTCTCAGTTTTAGGTCCCCCTCCCCCATTCTCAGGATCACTCAAGCCCAGTTCTCAGGTTAGACAAACCAATGACAGTGCTAGTGATTCACCAACAGTTGGTAACCCCCAAGGCCAATGTGTTCTCAGGTTTTCCATAAAACTTAGGAACCCAATTCATGACAGTGTACACACTAGTTTATAACAACAACTAGATTCCTATAGGACAGTCCAACCATATCATAAACTCAGGTTGAATATCAAAGCTAAACCAAGGTTTAGTTTTATGCATGAATTCAAGGGTGTGTGAAAAGCTTGTGTGTGTTAGCTTGTGAGAAACAGTGTACTCATTTGGAAAATTCAATGAACAAACCAGAAAAAGCAAACTGAAAGGAACAGCCTCAGTCTTCACACAATTCTCAAATTATGGAAGGAACACAAACTCTATAATAAACATTAGAACACTAATGAAATCTCAGGTTTCCATTCAACAGGAAACCACTAAGAAGTCTCAGGTTTCCTCAACAGTTCATTCCTATTCAAGGAATCAATGCACAGGACAGTTGGTCATAAATCAAATTCAGCTAAAAGAGAGGAGAAACATTCCAGTTACCATGAACAAATGGGTGATTTAACATGAACATCAGTGACTTAACATGATTCCAAATCACAGCTTAGGAATTTTATTAGTAAAAGTGATTCAATGAATGCAAGGGAAAGGAATTTGTTCAAGGGTTTGAAACTCAGGTTAAAACATCCAAACAGTCCTAACATGAGGTTAAAAGTGTAGTAGATTAAAACATCACTTACTACAAGTTATCAACCAATTAAAAGGAATCGGACAGGGACAAAACAGTGAATATTCACTGATACCAAGATCTCTGATTTGAAAGCTTTTCTTAACAATTTAAACCCAGTCCAAATAGTTAAATCTTGTAACCCTCTAAAACTGAGAGTTAGCTCTAAACCAAGTTGTCACATGTTTAGGTAATTCAAAATACAACTAACACTTAACATTAATCAAGAAATCAGTGGGGGGTATTACCTGAACAGTGATTCATCTCACTGATAACTCCATCAGTGAATGAACACCATTTCAGCCTAGTTCGAAACCAAAACCATCCCAAGTACTAAACTACTATGCAATCCTAATCTATCACAGATTAATAGACACAATAGGATCCTAATTATCAATTTAAAACATGATTAAAACATTTCAAACTAGATATTTAACAGAGCATCACACAACACAATAACACACAGACTGCACAGCCATGCGTGACCAGTGCGCGTGTCCGTAAACATGCCACCTCGTGACACGAGACTTGGGGAGTGTCGTGTCAGACACTGCCCTAAGCTCCACGTCCAATGGCACATGCCCATGTGTCCTGGGCAGCCCGCACGAGCACGCTGGTAGCAGGAGAGCTACAGTGCTCGTGCACGCGCGCGTGCACCCGTGTGTGCACGTGTCCATATCGACACGACATGACACAGAAACTACCTCAGTCAACCAGAATCCAATGAATAATATCAAAACCTAATTTCCTATTTAAAAACTTTCCAAAACCAGATCGAAATCCCCTCTTGGGCATTTCGACAAACACCTAGGCCACATCCTTGATACGTGTCCAAATAGACACGAAACTCATAAAACCTAACACGACACCAATCCATGCACTTAGGGGACCCCTAGGGCTTCCTAATGATGAAGACAAAATGAAATTTCATGGAAGAATGGAGGAGTTACCTATTGTTGAACTTTCAAGAAAAACCCCTATTCAAAGGCTCTCCTCTTGATGTCCCAATCCTCTCAAATCACATCAAACTGAAATTGAACATTAATGACAGCAAGAATAGGGGTATTAGAACCTATTGGAAGAGATTAGAATGAAAAAGAAGAGGAATGGAGTTCTAGGGATTAATTAAAATAGGAAACAAACCTTTCCTTCTAGACTTGAGCTTTCCTAAGAAAGAGGCAACCCTAAACTAAGAGAGTATTTATAGGGTGGTGTTCCCAAGGATGATATGGTGGCTGGCCACTTAGTCTAGGGTTTAGGGTTTTGGAATTTGTCTTGGGCTTTGGGCCAAACTACAAGGCTTTGAGTTAAATGATTAACCAAATGCTCTAAATCATAAGCCATGACTTATGACTTTCTAAATCCTAATGCTAACTAGTGTCTAATGACTAAACCATTGATTAGGCTAGGTTAGACTAGAGTCGTATATCCTAACCAAGCTCATACTAACTAGGGTTAGCTCCTAGGTTGGTCTACAAGGGTCCAAACTAGTCAAAGTCAACCTAGTCCAAACAATTCTAAAATAATTCCAAAAAATTCCCATAAATTCAAATAAATTATAATAAATTTAAATAAGCCTAAAAATGTTAAAAATACCCTAATCACATGGCTAGGCTCTAGGGCAGGCAATCTCTACTGTTCACTAGTAAATCACCAAAAATCATAAGTCATGAATTTAAATAGTTTAAAAATAATTAAAAATTACTATAAATCATAATATGAAATAAATATCATTATATAATAATTATAATTACAAAATTTCAAAATTATCCTCTTCTGGAAAATTGGGTATTACAGGTCGCTTCTGCGACGACTGTGGCGACGAACGTGGCCACTCCTCCGCCGGCCGCTGTTCACTCTGTTCATCCCGACGTTCATCCACCTATTGCTGGTAAGGGCATTACTTTAGAACCCTAACTTCCATGGCTCTGCTGCATAATTTATGCACAAGCCGCATGTACAAGGTTCGTCGATATGGCCGCATAAGCACTTCGCCCAGGAGGCCGGATGGGCTTATCATACTCGATCTGAACCGCATATATATTTTCGGTTTGGGCCGCATGAGCGTAGTTCACTTTTGAACCGCGTAAGCTCATCTGCTTGTAGCCGCATGAGTCGGTCTGTTCAGGGCCGCATGAGTCTGCGTGGACTTTGAACCGCATAGTCTTACCTGAATCCGAGCCGCATCAGTGCCTAGGTTTGTTTGTTGAGTCCATGTGAACCTTGAACCGCATAGGCCCTTCTGAACCCAAACCGCAGAAGCTTCATAAGCTCATCTGAACTTGATTTGTATGGACTCGCCTGACTCGGAGCCGTATAAGGCTATAATGAACCGAACCGCATGGACTCATCTGGTTCTGAGCCGCATGAGGCTGTGACGACCCGAGCCGTATAGACTTAAATGATCTTTCAGATGCTTCTTGTTTTGACTATCTTCTAATCTTATTTCTTTCGTCTCTCTTCAGTGAATCTGCCAGTAAATCCTGCAGGGAAACTTCTTGTTGGCTCGAATCAACTTGCCTCGGATGTGCGACGGGACGATTTAGTTTGTCAAGTGTCAGAGCAGCTCCTTGTTAATGAGCCTTTGGAGCGACTGAATGTTATCAGGGTTCAATCTTTCCAATTCCTTAGTGACATGATGAGCTCCGGGAAGCCAAATAGGAAGTATCTGAGGCCGGTCTTCCTCTTTGGGGATGCATTGATCATAAAAAACTCCCGAGTGCTGGATATCTCCGAGAGTTGGGATTTTAATCTGGACGGAATGCCGATTCATATCCCCATTATGAAGCGTCATTTCCCTCTTGCGTGGTTCAACATAATTTTATTGGACAGGCAGATGACAGACTCCCTCACTCCAACTTGACCGAGGATGTTTGTGGGTAACATCCGTTACAATAAAACTACTGGGTCAGTACGCACGATCAAGGATCCGGCCAGTCGATTTGTGATGGGGTTAGCTTCGGGTACCTTTATCAACATGCCCGGTCCTAACTTCTCATTTTCTCAGGCTGATACCTACCTGAGCCAGCTTGCTCGAAAATGGTCCTATCCTGTTGGCATATTGGCACTGTCGAGCTGGTTACACCCCATTCCCTCGTGGGCTAACCTGACCTTGTGGATTCTGCGGAACTACGAGGCATTTTTACGAGAAGTTAATCTTTATGATGCTATCCGGGGTACCAGCCACGGATTGCCCATTAATAAGCCGTTGTTCATGGCCCTTCTGGAGATGTATAATCATCGGACAGGGACTTTCTTCACACCTGTAGGGGAGTTGGGGCTCGCTCTCCATGAGATCTATGCTGTCTCCAAGCTTCCCTAGGGAGACGAGCCCTTCGAAGCGTACACTCTAACGAACGAGGAGTTTCAGGATCTAGATCGATGATTCCCAGGCTTCGTCGCTGTATACCAAGAACTGTTATGTCACCATAGTACCTGTCACCAAACGGCTATCAAGAAAAATAATAGCTCGGAAGGGGACACTTCCCATACCAACTCTTGGGTCTCCTATCTTTTTAAATTTATTACTGCTGGCCGAGTTACTTCCCGAGGTCGTCAAACTCCTAGGGAAGTAGAAGGCTTGGTGTCGACTGCTAGGAGGTCGAAGTCTAAGGGTGACAAGTTTGGGAGCCAGATTGACTCCTTCAGCTATTTTTATTGTGGTACTCGACGACTGTCAGAGAAGGCACTCTTGGCAGGCTTTTTAATGGTATGGCTGTGCAATTATGTGGTCTCAGGAGGGGCAGGTTCCATCAAGAGGATCGGCCGTCACTTTATTCTTCCCGCCGTGAAGTTGTCCTTTGGGGTCAGGCTGGCTCTTCTTCCCGCTATGGTGTGCAGCATTCATCATGGTCTCCGTGCCTTCTCGTCCAAGGTCATCGCTCGTGACATGGTGATAGACTTTGAACGTAAAGAGCTGCCTTATCATTACCTGCTGGGGTGGCTGTTGTTGTATTATCGGTCTTTTATGAGGCCTGGGACGGGAGACGGCGTTACGGACGATGACGCTTTTCTTTTCAGACATCGCCATCAGCCTTGGGAATATAGTACCATGCCGGCGTGTCGGAGGATGCTGGCGAGGGTGGATGGATATGATTTCTTCGTATCCGTTCCCCATTTTACCGACCAGGAAGTAAGGAGTGTCCATGTTAATGGCGTTGGATCTCTTCATTTCTTACCTGAGAAGATGCATTTCTGGTTGCATAACATTCGCCCGGCGCATTTAGTTTATCACAACCGCAACACTGTGTACCTGGAGCCCTACTTGCCTAGTAGGTTTGCCCGTTAATTTGGGTACAGTCAACTATTCCTTGGGCGTCCCAGTTCCTGCCTGGGATTTGAGGGTAGCATCCTTGATGGTATTAGGGCTTGTATCTACTATGATTCTTGTCATACTCGAACTAGTTTCTCAGTTCCTGCAGCAAATGTGCTGGAGGAAATCTTGCATATGGCGGCCTTATACCATGTTACGGTAAACCAGCCTCCTGTTGATTTTGACCCGAGGACTAGCTTCATCGTGGGCACTCATTTGGCGGAGAGGGCTACGGTATCGAAGGCAAAGAAGAAAGGGGCAAATAGGGTTCTCGTGCCCGATTCTGAATTATTTGACAAAGTTGAGGGAAGCAACGAACGGGACGATGAGGACTCTCTCTCTTCTGATAGCAGAGCAGCGACGGATCACCCGCCCATCATGGCAGATAAGATGATGACGGATCAACCGTCGGTTGTATTAGATGAGGTGGTAGATCAGTTGCCACCTGTATCAGAGGTGGTGAGGGTAGAACCACCGCCTGCCGTGCTTGGTCCCTTGCGTAAGCGAGGCAGGCATGAGTCTGCTGACGGAGGAGTAGCCTTTTCCGTAAAGAGAGCTGCGGTCAGACCTCGTAGGCTACTTATTACGGAGAGGGATGAAAATGCTGACGATATTCTGGAGGTAAGACTACGTTGGAGCTATCTCCTTGTTGTGGTTTTCTTTTTCTTGGAGATATGACCTAATCATTTTTTCTTTGTACGCGTCTGATGAACCAGGTTCTCATGAACCGTCTGCTGCCCCTGGAGTTGATCCGGCCCTTGCTGCTTTGATTAGTAACATGTGTGCCGCGGTCCTTTCTGCGGGGGCTCTCTCAGCGGCGACTGAGGACTCCCAAGTTGCTGAGGCCTCGGTCCGGGGTGACGAAGGTTTCCTCGGGCCTGTCTCCGAGATTGTTGAATTTCAGTAAGGCGACGTCGATCTCGTCGCATCCCCTCCCGAGCGTGCCGGGACGTAGGAGTCTATTATATTCGACTCGACGGCCGCTGGTGGAGAGGTTATAGTGGCCGTAGGCGAACCTCAGCCTCCACACTCTTTCGCTGGTAAGATAAGCCAAATATTGAGTAGTGAGGGGGCTTATTTGCTCTATCAACATATCCTCCAGGTCAAATCGATTCATGGTTGTCTTGGCCCTACAGGTCCTGACCCTTTACTTCCCACAGCAGATGTTCTTGGGGAAGGCTCGGCCTGCTGCGATCTGGAGGAAAGGAGCGTTTCTTCTCCTTCACCGACTCATGTCGAGGGGCCTCCCGCCAGCTTCGGGCAGATGGGAGTGGAGCTTGTTCCGGGAGCGATGGTCTCCACCTCATCCTCTGCTGCTTATACGGCTTCGGAGATTGACTTCTCGGCCCTGCCGAGCATTCAAGTTCTATGGGCTGCTAAAGAGGAGTTGGCCGCTGTTCAGGCGTCCTTCCGTATGAAGTTTGTTTCCCTCGTGGCAGGAGTGGCAGATTCTGTCACGTCTTCTTCAGTGTTGCCAGCTACACTCCCATTGACGCCGGCTTCTTCGGAGGCTCTGGACGAGGTATCGCAGGATATGGTCGACAGCTTCTATCGCCATTTAAAGAGGGGCGTAGATGCTGCCGTAGAACGGGGGATCCCTTTTTTTCTGTCCCTGCGGTGTGCTTGGGGTCAGATTGAAACTTTGAAGACTCTTCCTGGCGGGGTGGGGTTGGCTGCGCTCCTGGAGCCTAAGTTGGCAGAGGCTGATCAGCTTGTGACCCGATTGCTGGTGTTACGGCAGGCTGAATTGCCTGCTGCGATTGAACGGGAGCGGGGCTTCCTTATTGCCGTTCGGGATAGGATAAAGCTCGCTCGAGACACTGTCGGGCCAGTTTTGAAGGGGGACCTTGACGAGCTTTTCGCTTCGTATGACAGGCTGGGTCGTCGAAGTCAAGCTTGTAGGGCTCGGGAAGAGGCTGCTTCTCGTGGAATAGCTGACACGAAGGAGCGAATTCTCGCACTTCAGAAGGAATTGGCCTTCCTAGAGTCGGAGCTGAAGGCTACTCATGCGGAACATGAGTCAATTGTTCGGGAGGCCGAGAAGGTTTCCCGATCTTCTGTTAACCTGGAGCGGGCTTTCAAGAAATTTGAAGACAACTGGCAAGCTCACGCTCATCTGGAGGACGCGGCGGTGCTGACCCAATAGGCGGAGCATCGAGCTAAACAGAGGTTTGAGCGATCGGTTGCCTTGCTGACGGACCGTCTCACGGTGCTATATGCCCCGGAGCAGTGATCAGTTTTCTGTTTTCTTTTGCTCTCTTTTTTTTGTTTTTTTGTTTTAATTTTGTAAGGGATGTGATCCCAAATGATGTAGCACTTTAAATTCTGAATAAATGAGCGTGTTTCAACTCATCTTCTCTTTTTTGTACTCGTGGTGTTTGTGGAATTGAACCTGCTGGGGGATTATTTGTGGACCTGTTACCCTGGGCGTACCTTGGTTTTAGGTACGAGTAACAAGTTTTGGAGAGGAATACCTAGAACAACTTCGCGATAAGACAGCTATAGAAGTTTTTGGTATTCGAGAGAATGCCAGGGAGCAACTGGGCTCCCAAGCATGATAGGGAAGGGATGGGCGTGTACTGGAGACCCAGTACAGCATCTGTGGCCGACTGAGGACATTTGTGGTCATCAGAGGACATTTGTGGTCAACAGAGGACATTTGTGGTCAACATAGGACATTTGTGGTCAACAGAGGACATTTGTGGACCTATTATCCTTGTCGTACTTTGGTTGTGGGTACAGATAATAGGTTGAAAGGGAACCGACATACTTACTCAGAGGTAATGAGGACATGGCAGGTATGAAGGTTTCTTCTACGGAGCCTTCCCACGCAGAGGTAATGAGGACATGGCAGGAGTGGGCTCAATGAAGAGGGGGTACATAAAATGACTCAGAGGTAATCAGGACATGGAAGTTTTATGTAGGGGTGATTTGTTTTTGGCGGAAGTGAAACGACTCAGAGGTAGCATCGATATGGTCGTTTTGGAAGTTTGTGGACCCGTTACCCTTTTTGTGTACTGGGAGTACGGGTAGTGGATCATGAGGGAGGATCTCTTATAGGAAGAAAGTTCAGAGATATGATCATACATGACTTACTATCTGAAAGAGTGACCGGGATGTGAGTTCAGAGGCACCAGCGGGTACATGACTCGATATTGTGAAAGTGTGAGTTCAGTGGCACCAGCGGGCACATGACTCGATAATCTGGGATGTTGTGGATGTGAGTTCAGCGGCACGAGAGGGTACATGAATCAGGAATCTAGAGAATGGTTAGTGTGAGCTCAGCGGTACGAGCGGGTACGTGACTCGTTGATCGGGAAAATGTGAGTATGAGTTCAGCGGTACCAGCGGGTACATGACTCTTATGACTGGAAAATATGGAAATGATTTCAGAGGTACCAGCAGGTACATGACTCGTATGGTTGGAAAATATAGGAATGAGTTCAGAGGTACCAGCGGGTACATGACTCGTATGATTGGAAAATGTGGGAATGAGTTCAGAGGTACCAGCAGGTATATGACTCGATGTATGGAACCAGAATGTAAGTTCAGTAGTACGGGAAGGTACATAACTCGACAGTCTGAGATGTCTCGAGGATTTTGTTTCAGATATAATACTTCTTCAGGAACTTGCCGTTGATGGGCAACATGAGCAAGTCTCCATTTTGTTTTACGAGGCGGTAGGCACCGTTGGAGAATACAGCTTCAATGATGAACAAGCCTTCCCATTTTGGTTGGAATTTACCGACGGTTTTATGCATCATAACCATCGGCCTCCGAACCGCTAGAACGAGATCGCCTACTTGGAATGTTCTGACCTTGACCTTCTTGTTGAAAGCTCCGGAGATTCTGGCCTGATATAGTTCGATTCGTTGTTGAGCTAACAGGCGTTTCTCGTCTAGGGCCTCCAATTTCTATAGTCGGCGATGGTGGTTTTCGTCTGTCGTCAACTGATGTGTGAGGGCGACGCGAAGTGAGGGGATCTGAGTCTCTAATGGGAGGACTGCCTCACTCCCGTACACCAGGGAAAATGGTGTATTCCCGGTGGCTGTTCGAGCTGTGGTACGGTACGCCCACAAGCATTCACCAAGCTTCTCGTTCCAATCGCATTTATTGGACGACACAAACTTCTTGAGTAACTTGATGATGGTTTTGTTGAATGCTTCAGCTAACCCGTTGGCTGCTGGGTTGTAGGGTGTCGAAGCAATGTTATGAATTCGGTGCTTGTCACAGAACCGATAAAATGCGTGGCTTGCGAACTGTGGCCCATTTTCGTGAATGATCCTTCGGGGCAGTCCAAAGCGGTAGATGACATGATGCTTAAGAAAGCTGATCATGTTTGAAGTTTTCACCTCTGCCAATGGGATGGCTTCTGCCCATTTGGAGAAGTAATCGGTGATTGCAAGTATGAATCGGTGTCCTCTGGACGAAGGTGGGGTAATTGGGCCGACGATGTCCATACCCCATGCTTCGAATGGCCAGGAGGCCACAGTCAGATGTAGGAATTCAGATGGCTGGTAGATGAAGTCGGCGTGGATTTGGCAGGCTTTGCACTTTCGTGCATAATCTATTGCGTCTGCAACCATCGTGGGCCAGTAATAGCCCATTCGGCGAAGGCGGTCTTGCAGTTTCGGGCCAGGTTGATAGGCTCCGCAGACACCATCATGGGCCTCGCGCACGGCTTCCTTGGCTTCTGTATTTGATAGACACCGAAGCAGGAATCCATCATAGGATCGGCGATACAGCATTTTCGTCTCCGTATCATATAAAAATATGAGAGAACGTCTTCTGATAGAAGTAGCTTCCTTCGGATTCTCTGGCAGGATGTCGTATACTACAAAGTCGATGAATGGCTGTCTCCAGTCTGGTGCTTCGTCGACTGAAAGGGCGGAGTAGCTTTCAATGCATCGAACTTTATCCTTAGGACAGACCAGTTCACGGCCTATTATGTCGACCTGATGACGAGCGTAATTTGGCACAGCTAGGGAAGCGGCCAAACCAGCTAGGGCATCAGCCTCAATGTTCTGGAGTCTGGGAATATATTCTATGAAGAATCCTCCCAGAGACGAGATGATGTCGATTGCTAGTCGATGATACGGGATCATGTCTTCGTGGCGGACCTCGTACGACCCCCGAATCTGGTTGACGATTAACTGTGAGTCGCCGTATGCTTCAAGATACTCTACCCCCAGCTCCTTTACAAGTCGGAGGCCATTGACCAAGGCATTGTACTCGGCCATATTATTTGAGCAGGGCTCTGTGAGTGGTAGGCCCGATTGATCACCAAGCCGGAGGGAGAAATCAGCACCACTCCAACTCCAGCGATGATGTTGCCTTTGGGTCCAGTTCTCGAAGCGCCGTCGAAGAACATTCGCCAGATGGCATCATGGAAGACTGCATTTGAACTGGTGACCTCGTCCGGTATCTCTTCATATACCCTAGTCGTCTTCGAACCTGGATGGGCTGCTAGAAAGTCTGCCAGAGCTTAGCCTTTAACAGCCTTTTGCGGGACGAAGATCATATGGTATGGTGATAGTAATATCGCCCAGGTAGCAAGGCGAGAGCTGAGTGCCCCAGGTTTGGTCATGAGGACCCTGAGGGGGTTGATCCGCGATATCACGCGGATGGTTTGTCCCGTGACGTAGTATCGCGTCTTCTGGATTGCGAACACGAGAGCAAGGCATTCCTTCTCTACGGCCGTATATCGGTATTCTGGCCCAATCATCTTCCGACTGAGGTAGTATATAGCTTGTTCGTGGCCCGCATCATTATTCTGTGCCAACAGGGCACCAGGAGAATGTTCCATAGCTCGCACATAGAGCAGAAATGGCTTCCCAGCAACAGGAGCTACCAGGACTGGAGGATTCAACAAATATTCTTTGATGCTGTCGAAAGTGTGCTGGCATTCCTCATCCCATACGAAAGATACTCCCTTCTTCATGAGATGGGTGAATGGTTGACATCGTCCGGAGAGATTAGAGATGAATCTCCTGATGTAAGCTAGCCTGCCTTGGAGGCCTCGGAGTTTGCGGAGATTTCTCGGGGGACCCATCTCCATGATTGCCTTTGTTTTCTCGGGGTCGATGTGAATGCCCTGAGAAGTGATGACGAAACCTAGGAATTTCCTGCTGGAGACACCCAAGAATGATTTCGTAGGGTTCATCTTTAAGTTGTGTGCTCGCATTAGGTCGAACACTGTCCTGAGATCTTGCAGATGATCTTTCTTCGAACGATTTTTGACGGCGATGTCATCGATGTAGCATTCCACTGTCTTACGCAAGTGGTCTCTAAAGATGACGCTCGTAGCTCTCTGGTAAGTAGTGCCAGAATTCCTTAAACCGAAAGGCATAACGGTGTAGCAATATGTACCAATCGGTGTTCGGAATGATATGTGCTTCTCGTCGTCAGGGAACATCTTGATCTAGTTGTATCCTGAGAAGCCATCCATGAAGGACATACGTTCGAAGCCGCAGGTGTTGTCGATCATAATATCTGTGATAGGGAGAGGGAATTTATCTTTATGGCATGCCTCATTCAGATTTCGGAAGTCAATGCATATTCGGATCTTTCTGTTCTTCTTATGAACTGGTACTATGTTGGCTACCCAGTCTGGATGCTGCTCTTCGCGAATGAAGCCGCTGGCTATCAATTTGTTGACCTCGGCTTCGATAGCATTCATGACATCGGGACGAAACTGTCTTTGCTGTTGCTTGACAGGTTTTGCATCCGGACGAATATTGAGTTTGTGGAGTACGATCTCGGGGTCCAATCCTGGCATGTCTTCATAGCTCCAGACGAACACATCGATATACTCTTTGACGAGTTGGAGCAGCGACTCTCGCTCTTCATCTGTCAGACCCTGGCTAATGAAGATTGGTTTCGGGGAGGTTTCATCACCAAGATTAACTTGTATGACCTCATCCTCAGTGGGAGGTTCTCTTTGCTCGAAATGCTTTTCCTATTGTTCATCTAGCTGTTGGGCCCACGGCTCTAGCTCGAGGATTTTCGGAATGTCTTTATCTTCTTCATAAGCGTCGGCGAATGCCATGTTGACTGACAGGACTTGTCTGAATACGTCTCCGATGCTGGTATCTGAGTCAGAAGTTGGTGACCCGGTCGAATGTAAATGCCAGTCGCATTCTTCATCTGAACTTTTAGGGGTCGTCGTGGGTGTTACATACCCTAATCCACATCGAGTCTTGCTATAGTAGTCCCGTGGTTTGCCAGCCGGGACGGAGGGCTTTAAAGGTAATCGTCGTCCAATACCGTAGTTCAAACCCGGTGTCGTTTCCAGATCGTACCCCTGTTTCTGCATGAGGTATTTAGATTGGGGGCTATAAAGATATAGAGGTAGTCTCCCGGCATCCGATCCAAGGTTGACTTCTTCTCTGGTGAAGGGATGCGGATCGTCCTTCCGGCCGAAGATGATTGGATGGTCCCCCCCTCGATTATTCGGTAAGCGTCTTCTGCTGGAGTAAGCTGGATTGTGGTGAAGACATTTGTCACCTGTGTGTGTAGGTGAGTGCCTATACCGTGTTCCATAGCATACATTGTACAAAGCTTATTAAGCTCGAGGTAGTTCAAAGATAGCCCTTTATTGATGAAGTAAGGTATCTTTTCTAGGGGGATTACATCATCTGCGGAGGGAACATCAGTGTGGGCAGCCACATACTTGGCTAGTTTCGGTTCCTCTTCGGCTACCCACTATGTGAATGAAGACAGAGAGGACGACCTGGGGAGCTTGATCGTCAGCGGTTCAGTTGATAGAGCTGAGCATGGAGTTGTTGGCAGACTAGCGACCCCCAGTTTGGTACTCGATGTGGGGCGAGGAGTGGCTGGTTCGCTAGAAGTGTCAGACCTCGCATCGGGGTGACGACCCTTCTTGGGAAAGCGTATCGTCAGTGGTTTGTCGGAGGGATTGAGCTTCTCCGTTTGGGGCTGACCGACTCTCGGCAGTCTGATTGTTAGTAGCCCCGTTGTGGATCTTAGCACTTGGCTAGACCTTGGCAGCCGAATTATCATCTGTTCTTCTTGTGTCGAGAGACTGTTTATGTCCTTACGCAGAGTGGCGGTAAGGGGTGCAGACCTGCCCGGTTTGCGAGCTTGGAGGTTGATCATCAGAGGCTCTTCTGATCCTGTGGTTGTCTCGGTACTAGCTTGTACATCTCCTTCACCAAGATGCTTCTTCGATTTTTTGTACAGGCAGGAGTCTGAGTAGTAAGATTCGACCCCTTTGAAGGGATCGATATCAGCAAATTCCGTCCTCACGAAGCCGTATTTGTCGACATATTTGAAGCACTGGTGCAGCGTGGAAGGCATGATCATATAATCGTGTATCCATAGGCGCCCCAAGAGGATGTTGTAAGAAGTATCTGCATCGATGACGTAGCAGGTGACTTCGGATTGGAGGTCGCCAATTTGACACTTCAGACGAATTTTCCCAATAGCGTAGCTCCTGTCCGAATTGAAACCGCTGATGGCAGTGCTTGTAGGCATCAGGCGATGCATTGGGATGCGGAGATGATGTAGCAGACCCTTCGGGATAATGCTTATGGAAGAGCCAGGATCAATGTGCATCCGATCCACCTTTACGTTGCCGATGTATCCAGTATAGTATAGTGGACGATCGTGCAGATTAGTTTTGATGAGCATGTCCTGTGGAGTGAAGACGATATTGGGCATTGCTCCCGTGCAGGCGCTGTCTTGGAGATCTGCAGGCGGGTTTTCTCCCGTGAGGTTAACTTGAGCCAGATATGCGTCGGCGTTTTGGAGTGCATCGCTCAAAGACGTACGAACATCCTTGGAGAGTCTCAAGAGCTCGTATAATGACAACTTGGCCGGTGTGTTGGCCAATTGTGCCAAGATGTCGAAGTTGTAGGGCCTCTCCAGCCCTTGGGCTGCCTCTTTTCAGAGGGATTTGTTGAAGTGAGTCTCCCTCGGCCTAGGCTTGTCGGTCGTCGAAGGCTGAGCCGGTCCCGGAGCATCAGTTGTAGTGGGTTGATGATCTTCAGCTGGATTGTCAACCACATGTTGGGATTGCGCTCCAGACCGCGTGACGACGGCTGTAGCTTCTTCGATGTCTGCCGAGATTGTGCGGCAGGATCTGACTTTTCCACTTTTCTTCTTGTAGGTGGAAGATGGTGTGGGCATAGTCACTTTCGATACCAAGTCTGGATGGATCCATATGACCTCCCCTCGTGATGTGGTGAGGGGCACTAGACCAGTAGCCTGATCTCGGGGAGGTGAAAGATTAGCAATCTCCATTATCGCCAGAGGGATGGGGACCACTCCGTCTTGAGTTTCCGTCGGAGGGAAGCTGCCGAATTGTACCGATACTATATTGGCTGCCACCGTTACCTCTTCGAAATCGATGGCCAAAGCGTTCGAATCGATGAGATTTTGGATGTACCATTTTAGCTGGTAGCAGTCGTGTGTAGCATGGTGGACGTAGCGATGATAATGATAGTACTTTGGGTTCTCCATCTCTGCCGGCCGCGGTTCCCGTCTTGGTGGAGGAAGCTAAATTCTGTCCCATTGTATGAGCATGTCCAAGATGGGCTTGACGTGACTGCCTTCGAAGGAGTAAGTGATTTGCGACCATTGTTTGTCTGCCGGCTTTGGCTCAGGTTTCTGTGCCGTGTCGGCCACCATAGCCTGCTTTCCCCTGCTGTCCCGATTGTTGGAGGGGCTACCCCCATTATCGTTGTTGGGACGCTTGCCCTTGTTCTCTCCGTCCGAGATGTGTAATCCCAATTGGCGAGCCTTCTTCAATCGTTCTTCGGCGCTTGTGGCGCTGATGATGAACGTCTTCCAGTCCTTGAATTAACTTTCGCCCATCCAGAGACTGATTGTTGGAAGGAGTCTCTTTTGGCAAATTTCAATCAAGGAGGAATCTGGATTTCCAGAGGGCAACTTCATGGCGGTTTAGCGGAACCGCTCGATGTAGTTCCTTGTCAGCTCTTTCTCCCCTTGGACGACGTCCATAAGGGTGGACATGGTGATGTCCTGCCCTATTTCATAGAATCTCTCCAAGAACATGCGCTTGAAGCCGGCGAAGGAGTGGATGCAGTTGTCCGGCAGGTTGCGATACCAGTCGAAGACGACTCCTTCCAATGCCCCGATGAATAATCGTGTGAGAATGGCATCATCATGGGACAGATGGTCTGTGGTGACCTCGAAGTAAATGATGTACCGACTTGTCGAGGTCTTGCCATCATAAGGATTGATATTGAACGGCTTATATCTTGGTGGGAATAGAACATCCCTCCTTGCAGCTGGGTACGGTTGCCGTATTCTGAGGTCTTGAGAGTTTTCTTGAGCGTGGAACATGGCTCGGAGCTCCTGGACCTCTCTTCTCACTTCGCGTGCTTCATCCACGACGGTGGGGGCCGTTGTTTTCGGTGGATTGTGCTCGGGTTTGGTGTCGCCGAATTCGAGTCCGCATTGACCGCGGGACCCGCGCTTGTTTGGCCAAGCGTCCCTCCTTGCAGAGTTGGAAGGGCCGCTTTAATCTCATCTACAGATTTGACCAAAGCAAGCAATATGGCTTCGAGACTGTCGATGCGCTGGCGATCACTGGAACCACCTTGGTTGCTGTCTGTCATGAATACCGTCTTCACATGAGGAGAGATAGACGGAGCGGAGGAGGAAGTGCCCTCTGAATCGTATCCCTGTAGCGAGAAATCATTGGGGTATGTGGGTATATTCCCTTCTGACTCAGATTCGGAAGGAACAGTACCCCCAGTCTCCGAGTTCGCCTCGTCATGGGAGTTGTGGACGTCCTTGGGGACGTTGAGATTTGCTACATCCAATGGGAGAGTTGTCTCCCCCGGCTCGTCTTCTTGAAACATCGGGTTGCCGTGGAGGCTCGGAGGGGTGCTACCCCCAGCAACCTCCTGCGTTATGGACGACCAATCTTCCACTGTAGCATATTTTATCTTAGAGCGAGTACCTTGGAAAACTCTGGTGGTGGGCACCCGCTTAGACGACAGTCTTTTAGTCGCAGTGGTTGAGATCTTCGGGCTGGAAACATTCGTCTTCTTCCCCCTTCCATCAGCGGGGACTTTCCGAGCAGAGTTGCAGGAGACGATGGGTAGTGCCTCGTCTTCTGAAGATGGCTGTTGCAGTCTTTGAAAGATAGACTGCCGGTCTTCTTGTATTGTCGTGCTATTGCAGCAGCAGTTGATGATGACTTGGGTGCAGAGACGTCCGTGGGAGGACTCTTTGCACCCCGATGCATCTTCTCTTTCCTTGCGTTTGTGGAGGATGGCCTCACGCAAGTTACTTGTTTTGCTGGCTCGGGAATTTCGGGCACGCGAGTGTGTAGGCCTCCCGCCTGCTCCCTGATTCGAAGGTAGCTCGTATACTTGCCTTCGTTTGTCATTGGGAGATGCTTGATGACTATCCCGTCCATTGGCCGCAGGGGGCAGGGTACGAGTAGCTTTATACAACTTTTCATTAGAGGCCCGCGTGACAATCAGCGGGACGCTCCGATAGTCAGAGGTTGGGGTAGCTGACTGGGCTTGGTGAGCCCGCGCTGCCTAAGACTTCTTCCTTTTAGCACTTACGGGTGCGTAATAGGAAGAGTCCAAGTTGGATACCACAGAGTCTGACTTATCATCCAGAGAACCATCAGGGTCAGGACCGCATGAGAGACGACCGAAGACTGATCGAGAGAAGCGTGGAACAGACGCTATACGGCTAGGATTGGAAACCATGCAGGCTGTCTGCATGCGGCTGTCTTTAGCTGACGGATGAGTTATTCTTGTGTGACTAGGAGTCACGATAGTGCAGGCTGGCCGCATACGGTTGGCAATTGTGGCCGCATGGGTTTTCTGCAAGTGATTGACTTCAGTAAACCGCATAAGTTTCATCCATGCGGTTGGCAACTGTAGCCGCATAAGCTATGCGGCTGACAGATGTGGCCGCATGAGTTTTCTTCATGCGGCTGGCGGATGTAGCCGCATAAGCTTTCTTCAGGCGGCTAGTACCCTTATGCGGCTCGGATCGGATAGAGTTCCTCTTTGCCCCTGCAAGTCCAGTATCATAATGTTTTCTTCTGCCGGACTTGGGGACAGCAGAGTCGTCTATGGTCTGAAGTGGGGCCGCAGGAGAGTCTTCTCCGCCGTCTTGAGCAACAGAGGGTATCATTGCAAGATCTTCAGTAGGAGCGAATGATCGGGGTCTCCACTCCTTGCGGGCCTTCTTCGTGCGGGTTTGCTTCTGGACCGGGCCAGCGCTCTTGTCGGAGAGCATTTCTTCAAACGCCTGTTGGTCCAAACGGACAACCATCTTTTGTTGCGTGGAGCCAAGCTTGGCTGCATCCGACTGCGTCACCAACTCCTCAACCATGGAGAAGTTTGTCCCCAGCAGAGTCGCCATCGTGTTTGCCATGAAATATAAAAGAGCAGAACAGTTTTATGGGAGGACTGGACTTTTACTTCACGTTACAAACTCGCTTGTACAAAGAAAGCCTAGGGACAAAAACCTAGGTACAGCAATCTAAGTACAATTGTTTATTTTTAATTCTGGGGGGTGATGATAGAGGCTCGGGAAAGCGACGACAACTCTGCCTTACTCCTTGAACGATCGGACGTAGGCTTGGCTCCTGTGACGAGATGCTTGGCATTGACGAAGAAATGCTCTTCTTGCTCTCCTCGTATTGCTCTTCTGGCTTCTCTCTCTCTGGATTGATCTCTGTGTATTTTTTTTCCTCTGATTATTGGGGGAGCATCCTTTTATAAGGGAATGACACCTTGCTATTTATAATAGTGGGGGACATCATTAGGGTTTGCAATGATTGCCCATTCTCTAAGTGGCGGCGGCCTGGTATATGATCAATCTGGGCCATTAATCTTGAGCATGAAGGATCTGGGCCCTTAATGAGGATTATGCCATATCTTGTCAGTAATTAATGTTGATTGCAATAAATCCCCATCATGATGATTTGCTGATGTACGCAAATCTAAATGAATCAATTTAATTCATTCTCTTGCCACGTGTCCCAAATTATTGGAATATGACCCAAAATTTGATTATCTTTGGGATACGTATCCTGTCATCCTTGTTGAGCCGTATGAGGAGCGTTCATATTTGGGCCGCATGAAGGTCATCATGACCGAACCGCATGAAAGATTTCATGACTGAGCCGTATGAATAGTCTCTATACTCGAACCGTATGAAGGTTGTCATGACCGAGCCGTATGAATATGTTCATGACCGAGCCGCATGGGGGTCTTCATGGCTGAGCCGCATGGATTTCTTCATGGCCGAGCCGCATGGGGGACCTTCATGATTGAACCGCATAGGTTTCTCTGTACTGGCCGCGTGAACTCGTTTAGTCTGGCCGCATAAACTTGCCTCGAAGCTGCGAAGATTTTCTCCAGTTTCCTAGGAAGATAGTGCTCTCGTGTCAGTCATCATGACTACTTTACGTCAGGGCTGTCAGCTGTCAGCTGTCAGTCGTCAGAGCATTAATTGTGTTTGAATGACGCTGGGTACAACTGTTCTGAAAAGACACGTGGCTTCCCTCTACGGGCCGCATGGAGTCCGTTCGAGCTGCCTATGTGTTTGAGCCGCATGGGACTCCTGAGCCGCATGCGGCCCCTTGGCCGCATGGATCATTTTTCTCTTCTTTTTCATGCTTCTACAATATTATCAAGGAAATTCCATTTTCGGTTCCCAAGACTATCATTCAGATGATGGGACGTTGTCACGGAAGAGATCAGAATCTCTCTTATGCGATGTTCATTCCACGCATCTTTCAGCATTTTGATATTGATCTTTCCACTTGTGCTCTGGACCCTGAGCCTAAGTATCTCCAGCTGTCATATCGCAGCACAGCCGCTCCTCCTGCACCTCCTACTGCTCCTGCTCTACCTTATCAGGATTACCCTATAACCTTTAAGGGTATTCATCAGCATCCCTCGGATATGCGTACATTCATCACTGACACATCCAGGGAACGCAAGTTCCATGATGTGAGTCGGTTCCAGGCTCTTGCCAGCTCCTTTGCCGACCTTCGTTTCGTCCAGACTAGACATTCTGCCAGTTCACTTCCCAGAGATCCAGCTGTATCCGGCTACCGCTATGAGGATGAGGCGGTACATACTATCTTTCAATCCGGTAACGCATATGATTGGTACCGTGGTTCTGGTGCTACTCCACACCCTTCTGGAGCTGTCACTTCTGGAGCTGGTCCATCCGGACATGATGGACGTGCTGACACTACTGATGATGATTCTTCAGAGGATTTGTGATCTAGACACGTTGTATTTTGTCTAGATACCACTTTTTAAGACTTTGTTATGTCTATGTTTACTTGGAAATGCTCCGACATTCTAAGATATCATTTAGTACCCCATCTTTTAGTTTATTTTGCGCTGAGATTGTAACTGACTGAGCTGATGTATTGAGAACATCTAGTTTATGCTCTTCTTAGCGTATTTTATTTCAGTTTAGCATTATTCATATTCTTGTTATAGCACAATCTTTTTATGCTTCAATATAAACTGCTTGTGAAATATTTGTTTATCTATATATTTTTGTATTTCTTCAACGTTTGTTCCTTATGCATGAATTACGGGGGAGCTTTTCTCTTTGCAATTATTTTTCTAAGTGACAATGGGGGAGAAATATGATCTGACATCTTTTGCAGGATACATAAACATTTTTTTTCAAGATACAGTACGTTTTTGATTATCTTTCAAATCTTATTGATCAAAGATGTTATATCGGTCAAAGTTTGTTAATTATCAAAATAGGGGAGATTGTTGGCCCATTGGTCATAGTCAAATCTGATTTTAATAATTGATCAAACTCTGTCTCGATATAAGGGCTACTCAAGTTAATTTGGACTCTTGGACAACTGCCAAATAACTGCTGCCTATCTGTTCAAGACCGAAGCTGTGTTTGTCGTCTGAGTTGTATGCAATGTAATTTTTACTTTTATTCAGTCTAGGAATATATTGTACACCGAGTCGTACTGGCAAATAGGCTACCCTAAAAATGTTTTAAAATATCCTATGTTTTGAAAAACAGCCCTCTATTTACAAAAAGCTCATAATTGCTTAAAACAATTTCAAAAGTCCTAAAAATCTATTTGCAAAAACCCTGACAAAACCTTGACAGAACTCGGCCAGAGTTCGGTTAGTGGACGTTGTATTTTGAACTTGGTCCTCCTACAGTTACGGATCTTGCCGAGATTTTCTCATAGAGTTCTGCCCGAATTTTGCCCGAATTCTAACAGAGTTCTGCCTTTGGAAAAACTATAAATAGAGAAGGATTTCGATCATTTTAACTCACTCATTCACTTTTATCTCTTCTCTCTAAAGCTTACTACGTTCTTCCAAAGTATTCTAAAGCTTTCATTTTCAAATTCCAAGACATTTATAATCCTCTAGTCTATTTGCCAGTACGGTACGGTCTAGAAGTTCAGAGTGATTGTAATCAGAGGCTTGATTGAAGAAAGACACTTCACAATTGAAGTTGGTCCAGTACTTCATATCAAAGCTCGCATTTGTAGAAGTTGCAAGGACTTCGTATGAAAATTTGCAGTATTTTCCAATAGTGGATTCAAGTGGAACCTAGAGTTCTTCCGACTGGACTAGTCCTCACAAAAGAAAAACCAGTATACATCGTCGTCTTTGCATTTGCTTTCTGATCTCTGCCTTTACATTTATTTACTTGTGATATATCTCTGTGATCTTGTTGCTAACTTTTAAATTAGCTATTTTTTTGCTGCCTACTTTATTCACCCCCCTAAAGTATTGTGCTTTACTATTTGTTCCTACATAAAGCACTAAGTTAGATTTGGGCTTTTTATTGAAACTAGTCATGACAACTTAGAAGGGCCTTATAGACTTTTTATTGAAACTCTCAGTGAGAATTGCCCTGCATCTATCTGTCCATCGATTATTCTGCCCATTCGAATCATGTACCTTCCATGTTCTGTCCTGCATACTTCTTAGTCGAGCCACATTGTCCTGCTCTGTTAACTGTATTGGTTTGAGGTAAATGATATTAGTCTCCATTTGGTTGTTTCAAGTCCATTTCTTATCCAATGACCAAGCCATTTGTAATGCAGTCCCCTCCTCTTTTATTCAGTCCACATGATAGTTCAGTCCAGGTTTGGGACTGCAGTCCTTAGTGAGTTTGCCCTTTATTCATATTGCTCTGTCCATACAGATATTCAGTTTTAAATGTTATTTAAGTTCAGTTATCTGGACTTGTGTTCAGATTTTAGGGGAGTGTGAAGGCTCGATTTGAACTTGGCATTTCATTGGTTAAGTCATTTTATTTCACTTGAATGTCAGACCCCAGTATGTTAATAATTACATCATCATGGGCAATGTATTTGCCATACATTTCAGTCCGTTGAACTGATGTATCCTCGCCTGATACTTGAGGAGTATCAGTCCATCCTTTGGTCAGTTTCATATCTATTTTAAGTTCAGTTCTCATGATTCATTAGCAGTCCATATTATGTGATATCCTGTACTTCTCAATTGACTGATACTCTAAGGTATCAGTCCATTATTTTACTTGTGCAGTCCTTACTTATCCATCTTAATATTCATTTCCTTTTCCCTTTAAATTTTGAGGATGTCCTGCATATCACTTTATGGGTTTAGACCTACACATGAGATGGCTCAAGATTCGAATGCATTAACAGTCTCCTTATAGTATCAGTGAGATTTCCTTTGTATCAGTCATCTATACAATAGGTTTAGTCCAGATAATTGGATAGGGATATCTTATAGGCTGTGGTGAATGTCCTTACTTTGAGTTTTAACCCACTGATACCTGGGATGTCAGTCCATATTGTTCTACATGTTCATCCCCCTTAACTTTCAGTCCAAATTCTTCTTTATGTCTGTCACGACCCGCACCCATCGTGAGGGTACGAGTACGTAACAACGCCCAGCCTACGCCGTAGTGTCGGCGGTAGAACGCTGTTCTAGGTCATGAACTATAACTAGCATAATATGAATACTCTCCATAAGGAGGCCAACACAGAGGTACAACTTAATCATAATCTAAGGTAGAATGATAAGATATATAAACATGAAATCCAAAAGAGATACAGGAGATAGAAGTCTAAGTGTCTAAGATACATAATCCCAAAAATACATCTCAAAACTCAAATACAGTAATCCACAAGTAAATACAACTCCAGACAAAATGAAATAACTATCTAAACAACCTCTACTGTGTCTCCTCTAGGCTAGCAGGCAATCCCAGGCTATCTGTAAAATTTATCAACAGGTCCAGTCAGGACAGGAGCGAGCACATTACATCTCAACAGTTCATAGCAGGTTAGAAAATATAATATACAGTAAAGTAAGATACAAGATCTGAAGAAATAATATGATAAAAAAGGGAGACTGTAAATAAATAGATACAACATATAGAGAACTAATAGTGATTAGTGATTCAGAGCACAAGATGGTTATGTAAACGGCACGATATTGTACACGAGTAATCTACAGAGGTTGTACACGAGTAATCTACTGGATTGATTACATAACCACTTCTACTCCCCCGCCCCAATCAATACACAAGGATCTAGTTAGGTTATGTTATTGCACACGAAGTATAGTCGCACACGAGATCATGTGAATACATGAGTATACACGATTTCACACGATTTGTACACGAATATCAAGAATACAAGGAGTACATGATGCTCACGATAAAGTACACGAATACGAATACCCGATGTATCCGCTAAGGGGATAACATCACACAACAAGATCCATATAGTACTAATTCGTGTTTCCAACGTGTCAACATCATGTAAAGTAATCTAAAGCAGGAAATATAATCCTAAACAAGATATAAAATGATCAGAGAATGTACTCGCCTGATATCTGAATGTCCAAGGTAAAGATACTGTCCGAGGAAAGGTGTCTGGCTCCTAATTAAACAGCACAAGTCATAACAAGTCCAGAAGGATAATATAAAGTACTACAATGCATTCTACATGAATCTATGTCAAACTAGGCCAAAGTCAACCCTTGGTCAACTCTGGTCAACTGTACTAGTCAAACTAGGTCAAACTAGGTCATGTCCTAACCCAGCAAGTCTTACTAGGCCTAACCAAGACTATCCTACCAAGCACACATCAATACAAGGCTATACAAGCTAACATACACCCAACTCTATATAGCATGCAATTATTCAATACTCAAATATGCAAGAATTCATATTGGATATACACTAGGTAATCTATTACTTTAAACTATATATGTCTACACATATATACACATGCATATATTGGTATTCAACATTAGGTCTATAATCATGGTATTTCAAATGGTTATATAAACTTATATATTACAACACAATATGCTAACATATATATAACATACATAGCTAAGTTAACTGTATTCATAAATACTTATTTAAGAGGCTATGTGTGTGTATGTGAACATGGCAAAGGGGCAAGTGAGGGTTAAATGGGCATACATAGTGTATACATATCAAAGAGTGTCAAAGTGTAAGTGAACAAAGTATCAAGTGTGATAGTGTCAACATAGTGTAAGGGGTACATGAGGTAATATAGGATTTGTGTTAACATAGAACATTACATCTTATTAACTTGTATATTACATACATTACATCTATTATTACATTACATTCATGCTTGCATTCATTCATCATTCATTTATTCTCTTGCACTACTATATGTACCATACATTACATACTATGGAACCTACATATTCATTACAAGCCATACTTATACATGCTTACATTAGATAGGATACTTACACCTCATACATCATTTATTTAAATATTTACTCATGCTTGCATTCTCTATTTAATTACATAATGTATATACATTAACATGGGTTAAAATCAAATAGAACATTATATTACACACAAGGGTGCACAAAATGCATATGCCGAATAGTAACTCCTACTAATAATCAATACTGTACCATCTCAGCATGAATTAAAATCTAGGATTAAATTATGTTATAGATCTATGTGTTAGCTTTCCGAAACTTTAAACGGATCGCATTTTCGTTTCCGGAAACTCCCGGAATCGCGAAAACACCGAGAACGCGTTTGTCTTTCGTACAGCTGACACTCAAATAATTTTCCAGAAAGTTACAGAAAGAATTAGGCCTATTAGTATATGTTTTTGGAAAGCTAACTTCAATACGCTTCTTTTAAAAAAAACAAGAGATTAAACTGAGCTTTGAGCTAGAAGTTATGACATTTCTAAGTTAGGGCTGAAATTAAAAACGTGGATAAAAATTATGACGAATTTGGGTAGTTTGAGACAAAACAACACAAGTATATAACATAATATATCAAGAACTCACTCTCTACACTAATATATATATATGAGACACTATAGAACACATCTCCAATACAAAAATATGAGATTAAACATGTAATAATTCATTCATACATAACAACAACACATAGTGTGTCCAAATTTGGGGTTTTCCCACATGGACACAACCACAACACAAAGGACACTCCTATAACCTCCAAATGGACACGAAATGGACACAAATGGAGATACAACCTTAGGGGTCATTCCTATGGGTTCAAAATAGACCTATATGCATGAGGAAATAAAAAGGAGAAGAGATTTATACCTTCCGCTAGATCGAATCGAAGAAAAGCCTTCCCGGAGCGACACCGACACGTAGAGATTCCAAAAGGACACGAACGAGCTCTGAATCCTCCCAAACTTGGATAGCTTCCTCCTTGGCTAGAATGGAGAAGGAAAGAAGAAGATTTGGTGGCAAAATGGAAGGATTTGGTGGAGAAATTGCTAGGGATTGCTCTCTAAGAATTTGGGGAAGAACAAGAGAGAGAGTGTGGATGAGAATAATGAAATAAACTTGAGCCTATCCTGTCCAAAAGTGGCTGGCCATATAGGGCTATTTGTCCTATTATGATAAGGTCCAAAATGCCCCCACTAACCTATTCTATGAGTATTAGGAAAGGGCTAATTGGTTGGGGCTAAATTAGTCATTCTAAAGTCTCTAATCACACTAACCTTATCCATAATAATTAGTCTAACCTCTAACTAAAATATTTCTATCATGTGGACTAAAATTAATATCATGTGGGCCATGCCTAACTAGTGTGTGGGTCCCACTAGAGTCAAACTACTCCCGGGTCCCCGTTTCAAGTCGGATTGAGTTAAAATTCGAACCCGACTCAAATAACCCCAAAACAATATCATAAATAATAAAATAAATTTCAACCCCAAAATAATATCATAAATAATAAAATAAATTTTAAAAATATTCAAAAATGTAAAATGACAAAAATATCCCTATTTCTGAAAACTGGGGGTGACAAATCTATCCACCTTAAAAAAAATTTCGTCCTCGAAATTAAAACAAAGCAATCACAGAAAACACATGCAGAAAACAATCTCATTCAAATACTTTTAAAAAAAAATCAGCAATAAAAAAAATCTCTTTGAGGCACATCAAACATTTGTAAATAAAAACTGATACGTGTCCGATACGGACACAAAACCATCACAAAATTACACCTATCAAAGGTCAAAATCAACAATCACCAACGCAATAAATATCAAAATAATTCAAAGATGTCAAATGCAAAATATCCTTAGGCCAGAAATGATATTAAAATATCCTAATCACATGGTTAGGCTCTAGGTCAAACAGTATCTAGGGTTTCACTAGCAAAACATCAAAATCACAAGTCATGATTTTAAATAGTTTTAAAATAATTTAAAAATTACCAAAAATCATATCATGATTTAAATGTCAAATCAATAAATGATTAAAATTACAAAATTTTAAAATTATCCTCATTTTAGAGAACTGGGTGTTACAAGTCTACCCACCTTAGAAAAATTTCATCCTCAAAATTAAAATGTTCATACTCCTTCTAGGTCAAACCCCCCCACAATCAAAGTCTCAGAACTTAAACAATCATACGATTTAAAAGGATGACATACAGGGTCATGGCATACGGTGGTAGTGAAAGTCTCATCTAGGTATACTAGTCATGCTATACCAAAACGGTCATATGGTATCAAAACACACAAGCAATCTAGGGTGCTAAACTAGAAAAGATACAGAAATAACAATCATCAAGACTGTAAGGCAGTCTACCATCCTATATGAAAACTGGTACTTATTAAAATAAAATAATGTTAACTACCATTTATCTAATAAGGGGTACTATTCAAGAAAATCAAAATCAAAAGTTAAAGAATGAAAGCCAATTGCATGGAAATCCAATCACAATATATTTATATATATAGCGTTAGAGAGGGAAAAGCTAGCATTATGTACAAGTTATGTAGTTCGTGTGTGTATGGGTGTATGTGGACATGTTCATATGGTTAGATAATAGGCGTGTGTATATGTGAAATATATATGAAAGTGCGTAGGAGGATTTGGGGTTTCAAACAATAACTATCAAGTTACATTAATCATGGCATATTGGTTAAACAATCTACAATACACAACTCATTTGCTCATAACATGCATGGCTAACCATGTATATATGTATATATAAAGAGGTAGAGATTTAGTTATGTATGTATATACATTATAACATGTATGCCTAAGCTCTATATACATCTATATAGATATATAATCATGACATAGAGAGGAAGAGTTAGGTTACATGATAGGGTATACTAAGTTAGGGTGTGTGTGTGTCCTTGTACAGGGTTATAGCTTAGTATTGAAAGGTTAAACCCAGTTTTAGTTCAGCATTTACATACAAAATCTGAAAATAAGCTAACATTTAAACCAGTGCAATATTAACATAATACAATTTTAAAATTTAGGAGTTTGAAACATCACAACTAATCTCAATGCTCCCAATACATCCTAACATGATAGAAATGAAACCCTAATATATTATCAATACATTTATCTACGCATACAGTTCAATATTACATGTTAAATATAAAATTGAACTAAACATGGAAATCAATGTAAAAATGTTAACATGTATTCAGTTTTCAGAATTTTGAAGAATTTGCACATCAAAACCAACTCAATGTTTATCACAACCTAACATGTAAGAATATGGAACCTAAATTTATATCCCTACAACAACAATGTACACAGCTCTAAATATTACATTTAAAACAATCAATTTGAACTAACATTTAAAATCCCGTATTAAGGGTTAATATGCACATAGTCTCAGATTTGACAAATTTAAACACAAAACTCAACCAAATTTTTTTTTGAATTGAAACCCTACATATAACATACATGTGCAGTAATATAAATAAAACTATTATCATGAAATTTTATATTTAAATTACGAGTTAAGCTAGAAAAAGCAGAGAATCGGAAATATTGGGGTTTTGAAAATTTAAACATTAACGACATATTAATATGTATTCAGATAGGTGAAAATCAACTGTAGCATGCATAAGTGTCAGGAAAGTGTCCACTATATATATTCATATATATTCTCATGTCCCAATATAAAATTTTAATTCTACGTTAAGACCAACAATTAGATTCCTACCAAGGTTGCAAGCAGGTGATTGACGTAATCAAGACAGTATTATTTTTATTATTTAATACAAGAATAATAGCAAGAAAGAAATAACGATAAAATCTGTTTTTGCTTATCTGTTTAAAAGAAAAACCCATTTTGAAACCCAGAGCTAAATTTTCAAATCCAAGATAAAGTCTAGCAAAATCATCGATTCATTGTATTAAGAAGAATTTCTTAGTAAGAAGTTACACAAAGTTTATAAAAACAACTAAAGCTACTCCTAAGTTAAATAAATGAGAAACAAAACAAACAAATAACAATTCTCTCTTTCTTTCTTTTTTTTCTTTTTTTTTGAAGGACTGAAACAAAAGTAGAGAAAATATGTTCAAAAATATTTAAGGTACAATCTGATAATCATATGCGTCTTCTTGAAATTATGTTGTCAGAATTCTGCCACGCCAATAAGCATAGCTGCAATAAACGATAGAGTCCATAATAAGGCATACACCCTATAATCATGTTATCTAGATTTCTTACCACGCCACCCGGTATGGCTGCAAGAAAATTTAGATTTCATAACTAAGATAAGTATAGCTATATCAGGCTCTACGTCCTTGTCATGCTAGCAAATATGACTGCAATAAATTCTAAATTCTATAATAAAGTAGACTTTTACCTTTCTCACTGTCCTTATCAAGTATGTTATCAGGTTATAACTTAATTCCAAAAAATATACATATAAATACAAACTCAAATTCAACAAATAACATCAAGATTCAAAATTCAACAATAATCCATCAAAAATCATAAAAATACAGACTCAAATTCAACAACTATCATCAAGATTCAAAATTCAACAATAATCCATCAAAAATCATAAAAATACAGACTCAAATTCAACCACTAACATCAAGATTCAAAATTCAACAATAATCCATCAAAATCAAGTTCAATAACAGGAAGTAAAGGTAAATCAAATCAGAGAAAATAGATTTCAAATCGAAGTTAAAATAAGATTCTCAAGGGTCGTCCCAGGAATCTCTCAAGGAATCCTAACCGTGATTGAGTACCTTCAAAATATATCTTATTCCTACTGCAGGCTGTAGTGGTACTTTAGTTCGAATACCAATACATAAACTCGACCTGCATGGGCCACCACTAAAAACGTGTCACGACCCGCACCCACCGTGAGGGTACGAGTACGTAACAACGCCCAGCCTACGCCGCAGTATCGACGGTAGAACGCTGTTCTAGGTCATGAACTATAACTAGCATAATATGAATACTCTCTATAAGGAGGCCAACACAGAGGTACAACTTAATCATAATCTAAGGTAGAATGATAAGATAGATAAACATGAAATCCAAAAGAGATACAGGAGATAGAAGTCTAAGTGTCTAAGATACATAATCCCAAAAATACATCTCAAAACTCAAATACAGTAATCCACAAGTAAATACAACTCCAGACAAAATGAAATAACTATCTAAACAACCTCTACTGTGTCTCCTCTAGGCTAGCAGGCAATCCCAGGCTATCTGTAAAATTTATCAACAGGTCCAGTCAGGACAGGAGCGAGCACATTACATCTCAACAGTTCATAGCAGGTTAGAAAATATAATCATGCAATAAAGTAAGATACAAGATCTGAAGAAATAATATGATAAAAAAGGGAGACTGTAAATAAATAGATACAACATATAGAGAACTAATAGTGATTAGTGATTCAGAGCACAAGATGGTTATGTAAACGGCACGATATTGTACACGAGTAATCTACAGAGGTTGTACACAAGTAATCTACTGGATTGATTACATAACCACTTCTACTCTCCCGCCCCAATCAATACACAAGGATCTAGTTAAGTTATGTTATTGCCCACGAAGTATAGTCGCACACGAGATCATGTGAATACATGAGTATACGCGATTTCACACGATTTGTACACGAATATCACGAATACAAGGAGTACACGATGCTCACGATAAAGTATACGAACACGAATACCCGATGTATTCGCTAAGGGGATACCATCGCACAACAAGATCCATATAGTACTAATCCGTGTTTTCAACGTGTCAGCATCATGTAAAGTAATCTAAAGCAGGAAATATAATCCTAAACAAGATATAAAATGATCAGAGAATGTACTCGTCTGATATCTGAATGTCCAAGGTAAAGATACCGTCCGAGGAGAGATGGCTGGCTCCTAATTAGAACAGCACAAGTCACAATATGTCCAGAAGGGTAATATAAAGCACTACAATGCATTCTACATGAATCTATGTCAAACTAGGCCAAAGTCAACCCTTGGTCAACTCTGGTCAACTGCACTAGTCAAACTAGGTCAAACTAGGTCATGTCCTAACCCAGCAAGTCTTACTAGGCCTAACCAAGACTATCCTACCAAGCACACATCAATACAAGGCTATACAAGCCAACATACACCCAACTCTATATAGCATGCAATTATTCAATACTCAAATAGGCAAGAATTCATATTGGATATACACTGTAGGCCTAAAAAATGAAAGTCACGCTGAGTTGATCAAGACGGAGTCAAAAGTCACGCTCAGTTGATCCAGACAATATAAACAAATCACGCTGGGGAGACAGCTCATCATTTGTCAGAGAGTAATTATGATTGACAGTACAACAGTCGAAGAATGTCTCTTCGTATGCCACGTATGCACAGACTTCGAGAGATTATCGCCATCTATTGCATGATTTTCGAAATCTTCTTCAGCAAGACTCAGCCTTCGTCGAATTGGCGTACCAAAAGTGTTTCTTGTCATTTAATGTGACTGACAAAGCAATCACTATCAGAGATTTTGTGTCAGTCGAGACACGCCAAATCAAGACAGCTGGCAGTTCTATCTCAAGTCTGCGTGTATTTGTGATCTTCATCTCAAGTTTGCGTGGATTCTGAAGTTTTCTTCCTCAAGTTTGCGTGGATTTTTGAGTTCTTTTGCCTTGAAGTCTGCGTGGATCCTGAAACTTTCTGTCCCAAGTTTGCGTGGATTTTGAAGCTTTCTACACCGAGTTCGCGTGGATTTTGTCTTCAACAAGTCTGCGTGGATTTCATCAAATTGGAGTACGTGGCAGCCATGCCACTGATCTCTCGCCTGCGTGTCCTGTAACTTGCATACGACTCATGCATGATTGCCATGTGTCCAACAGTTACAGGTCACGTCCAGTAACTGCTCACAGCCTTGTGTATGTTAAATCCTGCATGATTTTCAACTAAGCACAGGCTGTGAAGACAGTTATCTTTTCAGTTATTATTTTTGACTCTATAAATAGAGTTCTTTTTCTTATTCATTGTACAGATACATTGATATCTACTGTCAAAATTTTGAGAGCTTTTCTTCTTCGCATAGTCCAAGGGATAAAGCGATCGTCTTCTAGATCGGATTCCTACAGTTGTAATTTTCCCAGAAACACAACAAATAAAGAGAATTTCTTTATGGAAAACAAATTGGCGACTCTGTTGGGGAAAACCATCTCCTCTTCTGAGATGGCAACAACTCAATGCGATACTTCGTCAATCGGTTCGACGAAGAAGGTGATGACGATCAAATTCGATCAACTCGCCTATGAAGAAATGCAGCGGGCTAAGGGTGGCAAGCCCACTCCAGCCTCCATCATCACTGCCAAGTCGAAGGAACACTCTGTCTATGTCCCTAAGAATCAGTTGGCAGTCAATGGTGAAGTCTCTGCCACAGTGTCTGCTCCTAACACTGGCAAGAGCTCTACTGCAAGCACGCACACACTTGTGCGCTCGAAAATGACAGCAATCAAAGATCACGCTAACAGTACTGGCTCCTTAGCCAAATCTGTTCCAGTGTGTATCTCCAAAGTTGAAAGTCACGCTGACAGTACTGGCTCCTTAGCCAAATCTGTTCCAGCGTGCAAATTCAACCCTAAAAGTCACGCTGACAGTACTGGCTCCTTAGCCAAATCTGTTCCAGCATGCAAATTCAACCCTAAAAGTCACGCTGACAGTACTGGCTCCTTAGCCAAATCTGTTCTAGCGTACAAATTCAACTCTAAAAGTCACGCTGATAGTACTAGCTCCTTAGCCAAATCTATTCCAGTGTGCAATCCCACATTCAACAGTCACACTGACAGTACTGGCTCCTTGGCCAAATCTGTTCCAGCGTGTAATTCAAAAATCAAAAGTCACGCCAACAGCACTGGTTCTTTAGCCAAATCTGTTTCAGCGTGTATTTCATCAGAGAAGAATAACTCCTTAGTTATCTCTTCTTCTTTACCGAGTTCTACTAGAACTGGGAGTGGTCTTCCACATAAAGTCCCTTCGAAAAGGAATAACTCTTTAGTTGTTTCTTCTGCTCCTGTAGTTTTTACTTCAGGAACAGCTTTGACTGATACTTTTGTTAGTCAAAGGAAAGGAGATGGTCTTTTGACTACTCTTCCTTCTGGACATTCTATGTCTCAAAATCTGAATGAGTCTAAGAAGAAATATTCCTTAATATCTTCTCCTATGACTTCTTCAAATTGGGCACAGAATCTGTCCATTAAAGAGGGTCTGTTACCAACTCCTAATCAAAGGAGTGGTTCAACTCTTCCTTCTCTGCAAATATCCAGATCAATGGAAGGAAAACTCCATGTTTCCAAAATTAATGTGTTACCTTCCACTGATTTAAGAACAAAACTCAGTACTTCTGGTTTTAAGAAACCATACCAATTGGATATGAAGATAAAAGATCCAGATGCAGAGTATGCAAGAAATTATGTGGCTCACATTAATCACTCTTTGTATAATCAAGAGCCATTAAGACCCAAGAACAGGAAGTATACTCCTCAATCTTCACAAACAGATTTACGGGAATATCTTCAACAGAAAAGAAGGAGTAATTCTATGTCAAAGGAACATACTGAATGTGACTTCTATCCAAGAGTCATAATTCAGTGTAGATGTCAATCAACGGTTCAAGACCATGATGATCATGAATGTGACTTCCAGCCAAGAATTACAATGCAATGCAGATGTCAAACTAAACGACAGTCTGTCTTCAATAGGATTCAGTATGAACCTATGCCTGATGAAGATGAGCCTTTATTTGCCTCTGTCAACATGACTTCTCGGGACACCGGGGGTAGGGTTGATAGTCCATATGGAGTATATAGAAACACCAGAGCAAGAGTCCTGGCTTCTAGTCAAAGAAATTTGATCCCTAAAGATGATTCTGAATTCCTTGGAGAATCTAACTTCCCACCTCTTCCTACTGGGGGTAATTCTTCTATAGTTGACTTTGATGCACGAAGCAATGATTCAGAGCATACAACATCTACTAGTTCATCAATAATCCCTCATACAGTCACGACTTACACGGTTGATGGGAATAATGATGAACCTTCTTCTTCCTTGACTCCTCAAGATCAAAGAATTGCTTCTTTGGAACAACAAATGAAGTCTATGACTGACACAATGAAGTCGATGTATGAACTCATGACAGCTCAGTTGCAAAATCGACAGACTGTACCAGATGCCATACCAGTTGATACTGATATAAGTCCAGTACAAGTTCCTCCAGCAGTACAATCCAATACTCCTGGACCAGCTCAACCAAATCCTAGTCTCTCTGGAGCTGGGGGTAGTGCTTACAATGCTGTTCCTTCTCCCAACTATTCTCTATAAGCCACAACTCCACAATCTTCGGAAGTTGTCTCTGAAGAATTGAAGAATCTCAAAACTCAGTTCGAGGCATTCAAACAGAAGGATGGTTTACAAAGGTTAGGCATCAAGCAGCCTTATCCGATAGAATGGAAGCAAGTATCATATCCTCCTAAATACAAGCCTCCTACTATCTCATTCTATGATGGAACCACTTCTCCAAGTCAGTTTATTAATCACTTTGAAGTGATGACTGATCAACTGTAACCAAGTGATGCCCTCCTTACTCGGGTATTTATTGGATGTCTCAAGGAAACGGCTTATGAATGGTATAGGAGTCTCCCAGATGGGAGCATTACCTCATTTGCTGGTTTCAAACAGATGTTTCTTGAAAGGTTCTATAAAGGGCTGAATGACATGACTATGTCTGCTCTTATTAGAATCAAGCAAAAAAATAATGAATCCACAGAGGAATACATTGAACGGTTTCGAAGAGAAGCTCTGAAGATGCCTCTTGGAACCCCTGATGCTGTCACCATTGACACGTACAAATCAAACTTGTTGCCAATCATCAGTATGTGGACAGGGTCTACTCAATTTTAAGATTGTCCTTCCTTCATAGTCAGTGCCAAAGCTGCAGAAATCAGTGCTGAAACCTTCAAAGGTTTAGGAGTGCAGATGATTCCTAAAGAAACAGGACAAGGTGCTAACAATAAAAATAATGCTCGCAAGGGAAAAGAAACTCTTGAAGTTAATCTTCAGAGCAAAGATGCATCAAATGTTCAAACTCCTGTCTCTACAACTCAACAAGCAAGAACAACTCGCCCCAAAGAAGAATATTCTTTCGATAACGACGATGTCCTTGGTATCTTTGAATGTCTGCTGAAAGGTAATAAGATACAATTACCTGAGATCAAGAAACCTGATGAAGCTGGTAAGACAGATCATCCCAAATACTGCCCATATCACAGAATGCTGGATCATACAATTCGTACATGTTATGTACTGAAAGGAAAGATCCAAGAAATGATTAAATCTGGAGCTATCTCTCTTACTCCAAAAGAAAAGACTGTCACTTCTAATGTCGTCTCTATGCAATTCGTTGATTTTCCTTCTCAACTCCTTGAAGGCGGGATTGTTCCTATTCCCAAGGCGACTCTTGAAATAGTAAATATTCCTCCTCCACAGTCTGAAGGATTAGCACCAATCACTTTGGAGACTGGAGAAATCATGTGGATCCATCCTGATCTAGTGGTAGATTTTGAATCTCCTTCTCCTCAAAAGATTTCTTCTCGAAAGTCCAAGAAGGCTGGAAAGATCAAGTCATGTCATATGACTTCTCTTGGGTCTACCTCTGACACAGAGCCAAAAGACAAAGAAGAAGCACTTGTTAGTGCTACTCGAACGGGGAAACCTTACCTAAAGGATTATTCTAAAAGTCCTGAGGATCCTCTTGATATCCCTCCAGCTGGTAAAAATGCTTCTAATGTTCTTCCTGAAGAAGAATCATCCACTGAACCTGTTCTTCCCAAGACTACAACTCTGGAGAAAGGCAAACAACAGGCTCGGTTTGATAAGCCAATCAAGAAGTCCTCTCCTCTTGGACTTCAGAAGCCTTATAATTTCGATATTTTGGCTCAACTTGCTAATACTCCAGCTAGAATGTCCCTCTTTGAACTTCTACGTCTTTCCAAAGAGACTCGGGAGACGTTAAGTGAAGCACTTCTACAAGCTGACTCTTGTCTTGCACAATTAAAGAAGCCAGATGCGGAACCTGCCACTTGCTTACATTGCAACAGTGTACTAGAGATTATCCCAAATATCACCTTTACACAAGATGACATGCTACTGGAGGATAATCGACATGACCGACCTCTCTACTATATTGGTTATATTGATACGATGAAGATAGATCATATCCTCATTGACCCAGGGTCTGCTATAAGCATAATGCCAAAGAGTTTATTGGATGAACTAAAAATCCCTCTTCACAAGCTCTCCAAGACGGTTACTACTATCTTGGGATTCAATCAAAGCCGAAGTGAGCCTTTGGGAAAGATTCATCTGAAGCTTCAAATAGGCGATTTCAGATCTAAAGTCACTTTCTATGTGATCGAGATCGCGGGATCCTATAATCTTCTTCTGGGGAGGCCCTTTCTTCATGAAAATAATATGGTGCCTTCTACTCTTCATCAGTGTTTTAAATACATTGATAGCAATGGAAGAGTACAAAAAGAAGTTGCTGATATAAATCCCTTCCATGGGGTTGAAGCTTATTTTAATGATTCCCGGATGTACAAAGAAGAGTATACAAGGATCATACAAGCTATGGAGAAAGAGGATTCACAAAGTGAGACCTTAATAATCCCTGTTAAAGGTCGAACTACTCAACAACAATCTCCCAAACTCTCTGGAGAAGGTTCTTTAATCATTCCAGTGAGTGGACGGATCTCTCCACTATCTCAGTCATCTTCACAAGATACTCTGCTAATTCCAGTTGGAGGGCGGATTATTCTTCCATCTCAAGCTTCAAGGGAGCTCACCTCTTCTGAGCCATTTGTTATCGATCTTAATCGAAACAAAGCTTCTTCTTCTTCTCCCCCTTTAGTCATTGACTTGGCTAAAATCTCTAAGGCTCAGCCTTCTCCCAATGTAAATATTGCTGCTTTTACATTTAATGAAAAGTCTCCACCTTTGCAGTACGTTGATGTGTGTTATTATGTTCATAGTTATTTACATCTGTTAGATGACTTGAACACAATAACCATAGGAGTTGTACAGACTGTTCATACAGATGTATCTCTAGAACCTGTACAATCTTCATAGTTTTTAGTTCAAAGCAGAAAGCCAGGAGACATTCCAATATTCTTCTACAAAGGGTCTCAAAATCCTTCTGATCTTGAAGATGATGACAAAAATGATGACACTGGAAGATTACAACTACGTCGTTATAGTCAGCAATCTAGAGACATCATCAAAAATATGGGCTATGACTTCAGGACTGGCCTCAATGATGGAAAAGGAAGAAAAATGCCTATCCGGATTCCTCCTCTGAAATATGGAAGGACGAAATGCGGATTAGGTTATACTGCTCCTACTCCTTTCATCAATATTATCCATGAAGATCCCGAGTCTGATGAAGATAAGAGATCTGATTCTTCTAGTACCACTTCTTGGGATTCCGATACAAGTATCGGGGACTTCTACTGCAACATTTTGTCTTCTAATATGGTTTCCATTGACCATTCTGAAGAAAGTGATAAAGACGAAGAAGAGTTTGAAATCTCATCTGAATCAGAACAGTGGGCCCAAAGATTAGATAATCAATGGGAGTTCCATTTCGAGCAAAAAGAACCTTCGACTGAAGATAAACTTGTTCAAATAGATGTTGGTGAAGAGGGATCTCCTAAACCAATATTCATCAGTGAAAGTCTTTCAGAAACTGATAAGAAAGACATGATCAAACTCATTCGTGATTATATCGATGTCTTTGCTTGGAGTTATGAAGATATGCCAGGGCTTGATCCTCAAATTGCAACTCACAAGCTCAATATCTTGCCGAATGCTAAACCGGTCAAACAACAACAGTGACGATTTCGTCCAGACATCATGGATGCAATTGAAGCTGAAGTCAATAAACTCATTACCTCTGGGTTTATTAGAGAGGAACAACATCCCGATTGGGTGGCTAATATTGTTCCTGTTCTTAAAAAGACTGGCAAGATCAGAGTATGCATAGACTTCCGCGATCTCAATGCGGCATGTCCTAAAGACGAATTCCCTCTACCAATTACTGATGTCATGGTTGATAATACCTGTGGATTTGAACGAATGTCATTCATGGACGGGTATTCTGGGTACAATCAAATCAAAATGTTTCCAGAAGACGAGAAGCACACTTCTTTCAGAACGCCGATTGGTATATACTGTTATACAGTTATGCCATTCGGTCTCAAGAATGCCGGAGCAACTTATCAACGAGCTATGAGCACTATATTCCGTGAACATTTGCAGAAAATAGTCGAATGCTATGTTGATGATATTGCAGTCAAAAGTCGACAAAAGGAGGATCATATCCAAGATTTGAAGACTATATTTGATCTAATACGTAAGCATTAATTAAAGATGAACCCTACTAAGTCCTTCTTAGGCGTCTCTAGTGGTAAATTTCTCGGCTTCGTCATTACCTCTAAAGGTATACACGTGGATCCCGAGAAGATCAAAGCCATCCAAGAGATGCGTCCTCCACGCACCTTAAAAGAGCTACGAGGATTTCAAGGAAGAATCGCTTATATCAGGAGATTCATCTCTAATTTATCAGGACGCTGCAGACCATTCAACAAACTTATGAAGAAAGGTGTCTCTTTTGTCTGGAATGATGAATATCAGAAAGCATTCGATGATATAAACAATATCTGATGAGCCCTCCAGTATTGGTACCTCCCGTCTCAGGAATATCGTTCCTCCTCTATACTCGAGCAATGAGTCATTCATTGGGTGCATTACTCGCTCAAAAGAATCAAAATGGCCATGAACAAGCCATTTGTTATCTCAGCCACACTATGACCGGAGCTGAACCTCGATATTTACCGGTTGAAAAAGAATGTCTAGCCTTGATGTTTGCTGTCCAAAAGACACGTCATTATATCATTGGCCAGACTATTCATGTCATCTCTAGGATCAATCCTACACGGATCATGATGAAGAAACCCAGTGTTTTGAATTCTCGATTGGCTAACTGGGGAATCCTACTTGCTCAGTATGACATGCACTATATTCCTCAGAAATCAGTCAAAGGACAAGCTTTAGCTGATTTTCTGGCTGCTCACTCAATTCCAGAAAATTCAAAACTCTATGATGAAATCCCAGATGAAATCCTAGATTCAAATCAAATTGCTGAAGAAAATCCTACTTGGCGTCTATTCTTTGATGGAGCATCAAGAATTGGTCCTAATGGCGATATTGTCGCTGGAGTTGGAATTGTTCTTGTATCGCCAGAAGGTCTTGCTATCCAAAGAGCTTATTCTCTCGATCAGCCATGTTCAAACAATGTAGCTGAGTACAACGCATTACTTATTGGTCTTCAACTCGCTAAACATCTGAATATTCAACATTTGGAGGCGTATGGAGACTCTAAACTCATTGTCAATCAGATCAGGGGTACTTATGAAGTTCGCCATCAAGATCTGGTTTCTTACCATAAAACAGCTATATCTATGGCTTCTTCGTTTGAAGAATTCTTCATTGAACATGTTAGGCGAGCATGTAACACAGAAGCTGATGCCCTTGCTAATCTTGCAGCGGTGCTGGCTATTCCAATCAGACGGCAACAAATAATTGTTGTTCGTAATCGAGAATTATTTCATCTTGAAAATAATTTGACTCTAGGACTTCCAGTTGACATTGAAGAATCAACATCTCATGACGTCAACACAACAAGAGGATTTGGATTCAGCTGTAAATCGATGTCATCTTCATCCGATTCCAGCATGGAATTCATCTTCATTAACTCGACTGAGAATCAAAATACGGATAAAGATTGGAGACTTCCTTTCTTAGATCTCGTATTATATGATATTCTTCCGGATGATCCGAGTGAGGCAGCATCTATCAGACGACGATCACTCAGATTCTACTACAATCATACAACAAAGACCTTATATCGTCGAGCTTATGATGGTTTACTCCTTCGATGTGTTGTCGGTGACGAAGCTCAACAAATCATTCGCGAAGCACATGATGGAATTTGTGGAGCACATCAGCCAGGACCAAAACTTTAAGACCGTATCCGACGTATGGGTTATTATTGGCCCACCATGGTATCTGATGCCATCGAATATGCAAAGAAGTGTAAAGCTTGTCAAATCCATACGGATTTTATTCATCAACCCTCGGAATTTCTACACCCGACGGCAGCATCATGGCCCTTCGAAGCTTGGGGCATGGACATTGTCGGCCCAATCAATCCACCGTCATCTAAAGGTCATCGGTTCATTCTCGCAATAACCGATTACTTCTCCAAATGGGCCGAAGCCATTCCTTTATCTGAAGTTAAGACGTCTAATGTCATCAGCTTTATTAAGCACCACGTCATCTACAGATTTGGTGTTCCTCGACGCATTATTCATGATAACGGACCACAGTTCGTCAGCCAGAAATTTACTCGATTCTGTGACGATCACTGGATCAACAATGTGGCTTCTACCGCATATAATCCAGCAGCTAACGAATTAGCAGAAGCTTTCAACAAGACTATCATCAAACTCCTAAAGAAGTTTGTCTCCACTAACAAACGTAATTGGAGTGACAAGCTCGGAGAATGTTTGTGGGCTTATCGCACTACAGTTCGTAATGCTACCAAATGTACACCTTTCTCTCTGGTGTATGGTTGCGAAGCTGTTCTTCCATTAGAGATTCAAATTCCTTCTTTAAGGATAGCAATCGCTAATGAACTCACTGCTGAAAATAACGATCATCTTCGACTTCAGGAATTAGAAGCTCTGGATGAAAAGCGATTATCTGCTCAACAGAATATTGAATTCTATCAAGCTAGAATTTCAAGAGCTTTTAATAAAAAAGTCAGAGTTCGATCATATCAAAAAGGAGAACTTGTTCTAACAGTCAGACGTCCTATGACTATGACACATATGAGTAAGGGCAAATTTGACGCAAAGTGGGAAGGTCCCTATATTGTGAGCAAAGTTTTCTCAAATGTAGCTTATCAACTCTCAGAATTGGATGGTCGAAAAGTTTTGATGCCTATTAATGGCAAATTCCTTAAAAAGTATTATGTATAAATGTAAATACCTGTAATCATCAGACAAATTCATGTTTAAAAAAAATAAAATTTTTATTTTATTTTCATGAATGATGATACATGACATTAAGGAAGATCACTATTATCCTTCTCTACTTTTGGACGTGGGCCACTACCGTCCTTCTCAAAGACGTGATCAGCAAAAGAGCCGAGAACCTCCTTGTTAGAACCCACGAGGAATTTGCAAGCGACCATCCTCATGGCTTCCTCTTCTTCAGTCTTTCCTGGTTCGAGCAGAAAATCCAGAATGTCCCTTGGTGGCTTGGGTGCAGACGAACCTTCGCCTGCTTCCGTCTTCTTCGTTTTGACTGGACCAGCAGGGCGTTCTTCAGTGCCTTTCTGAACCTTTGAGGCTATCTCAGTCTTCTTGGATGCTTCTCCAGATGACATCTTTATGTTGAGGAGTAGAAGTATTCGTTCTCGCCAGATTTCTGCTATATTTATAGGCAAAAGTTCCTCATTCATCCGACGTTTCGCATATTCATTCATCCATTCATTTCTCACATTCATCCGACGTTTCACATCTTCATTAATACTTGACGGTTCATCCGTTCATTTATTACATCCACTCGACAGTTCATCTGTTCATCATTTCCTAACGGTTTATCCGTTCATAATCTTCTATCAATTTATTAAATGAAGATTCGTTATTTATCATGTTTTCATAACCTCTGAATCAATTCCGAATCTGCTTACTTATTTGTCATGTTTTGACCTCTGCATAGAAATCAATCTATTTTCTTTTGAGTTCCTATATATTATCACGTCCATAATACCTCTGATAATATCATATACTCTAAAACAGAAAAGATGATTTTATTATCTATCATGTCCATAATTCATCCACAAATACAAATCATTGAGCTTAGAAGAATTATCATTTCCATTCTCATTTCACCACAAAAAAGTCTATTACATTTTCTTAGACTTTCTTACAAATCATAATGGAAATCTATTACAAATCTTGGATTTTCATTCTACACCACAAAAATAACCTAATAGAGATCTATCTTCTTCTTTGGATCTGCTCCGTCGGACCTTCTTCGTCAGGTTCGTTGTTGGTGGCAATTCCTGACTGTCTGGGTCCCAGTCACGACCAGATCAGCAGGAATCAAACTCTGGTCTTCTCTCTCAGACGAGAGGAGAACCACAGAGTATGGCAGCCCGAAGTCGTGGTGCTGCCAATACAATTGGTGGATTGGGGGTAACCTCTCAAGAAAGACAGGAATGTATCCAAACCTTGGGATACAATTCCTAGTTCTCCCGTGAAAGGAACTCTACTACCCGATTTCTCGGGGTAGAGTTGACTCCACCATCCAACTCTCGTGTATAAAGGCTCTTCCTACCATCTAAGGAAGACCCTTCTATCCCACGAAGAGTTCTGAGGTGTCTGATTTACGTATCAAAAGCGTATGAGCTGCCTGATGTAGATGTCAGCAGGATATTCTCCACAGCATCTACATCCCCAATGCCAGTTCTGAAGAAAATTTTCAGCCAAGTTTCTGCAGAAAGATCAACAGAAATCATTCAGTGTGCATTTATCAAACAGTGACAAGCGTGTATTGTTCAAATCAGAAACAAGAAACAGAAAGCCTATCTTCAACAGCAAAAATAAGTGCACATATTACACTGATTTACCTTCAAGTTTGTTGCTAAGGATTGACAAACTCATGTTTGATACAGTGCGCAGAAGTCGAACATTAGAAGGCATTGCTTTCCTGTTTGAGAGTGAAATCTCCCAAAAATTTCATTCTCAGAGAAGAAGAAGAGGAATGGGAGATGAGTATCTGCGAAACTCTTCTATCTATTTAAAGGGCAAAGTACAAGTCTATTCTTGGAAAAGATCCGCATAAATAGCGCTCGTAAACTGTGGAATGAGTGTCACGTGTGCTTTGAAAGACAGAGCAACATTGGAAACAATCAAAGACTGCTAATTAACATTCTTCATTAAGGCATGCAGATCAAACACAAAAGTTGTACTTCATTTCTTAAGACAGGCACTGATGGCCTTACAAAAGACAAGACAAAAGAGTGCAACAAAAGCATAAAAGTCACGCTCTATTTTCCAGAGCGACTGAGCTTGGTACCTAGTTCTTCTACGCTCCTAACTCCCAGACAGTGCAACAGAGTTTTAAACATTTCACGCTGCTCTATGAGGCTACGCCCATCAGAAGAGGACGAGCCATCCAAGCCAAAATAGCTCAAGAAATTCTTGGCTAGTCGCAAGGAATCATCTTTGAGCTCGAAGACAAGGGGCTCTGGTTCTTCACCCCCAAAAGTAGGGTCACCATGGGAACAAAAGCCCAACTTGCGTGCTTCTTCCTTAGCTTTCTCCTTTGGTGTCATATTGACGTAAGATGAAGATTAAAAAAATGAATCTTCTTCCTGTTTATATAACAGAGTTTGCCGGCGGTTCATATTCCACCATAAATTGGATATAATCAGTCTCGGAGAATGAAGAGTCATTATGACATTTAATAAGTTCATTTGGATGTTTTCAAAGAACTTTGAAGTCTTTTCGACTTCCAAAAAAAGTTTGGAGTCATCTCAGCGTGACTAATTTCATTTTATCATCTTATTTTCAAAGTATTTCGAAAATTTTGAAGTCTTTTCAATTTTTCAAAAACTTTGAAGGGGGTTTTGTAGGCCTCAAAAATGAAAGTCACGCTGAGTTGATCAAGACGGAGTCAAAAGTCACGCTCAGTTGATCCAGACAATATAAACAAATCACGCTGGGGAGACAGCTCATCATTTGTCAGAGAGTAATTATGACTGACAGCACAACAGTCGAAGAATGTCTCTTTGTATGCCACGTATGCACAGACTTCGAGAGATCATCGCCGTCTATTGCGTGATTTTCGAAATCTTCTTCAGCAAGACTCAGCCTTCGTCGAATTGGCGTACCAAAAGGGTTTCTTGTCATTTAATGCGACTGACAAAGTAATCACTGTCAGAGATTTTATGTCAGTCGAGACACGCCAAATTAAGACAGCTGGCAGTTCTATCTCAAGTCTGCGTGTATTTGTGATCTTCATCTCAAGTTTGCGTGGATTCTGAAGTTTTCTTTCTCAAGTTTGCGTAGATTTTTGAGTTCTTTTGCCTTAAAGTCTGCGTGGATCCTGAAGCTTCCTGTCCCAAGTTTGCGTGGATTTTGAAGCTTTCTACACCGAGTTCGCGTGGATTTTGTCTTCAACAAGTCTGCGTGGATTTCATCAAATTGGAGTACGTGGCAGCCATGCCACTGATCTCTCGCCTGCGTGTCCTGTAACTTGCATACGACTCATGCATGATTGCCATGTGTCCAACAGTTACAGGTCACGTCCAGTAACTGCTCACAGCCTTGCGTATGTTAAATCCTGAGTGATTTTCAACTAAGCACAGGCTGTGAAGACAGTTATCTTTTTAGTTATTATTTTTGACTCTATAAATAGAGTTCTTTTTCTCATTCATTGTACAGATACATTGATATCTACTGTCAAAATTTTGAGAGCTTTTCGTCTTCTCATAGTCCAAGGGATAAAGCGATCGTCTTCTAGATCGGATTCCTACAGTTGTAATTTTCCCAGAAACACAACAAATAAAGAGAATTTCTTTATGGAAAACATACACTAGGTAATCTATTACTTTAAACTATATATGTCTACACATATATACACATACATATATTGGTATTCAACATTATGTCTATAATCATGGCATTTCAAATGGTTATATAAACTTATATATTATAACACAATATGCTAACATATATATAATATACATACATAGCTAAGTTAACTGTATTCATAAATACCTATTTAAGAGGCTATGTGTGTGTATGTGAACATGGCAAAGGGGCAAGTGAGGGTTAAATGGGCATACATAGTGTATACATATCAAAGAGTGTCAAAGTGTAAGTGAACAAAGTATCAAGTATGATAGTGTCAACATAGTGTAAGGGGTACATGAGGTAATATAGGATTTGTGTTAACATAGAACATTACATCTCATTAACTTGTATATTACATACATTACATCTATTATTACATTACATTTATGCTTGCATTCATTCATCATTCATTTATTCTCTTGCACTACTATATGCACCATACATTACATACTATGGAACCTACATATTCATTACAAGCCATACTTATACATACTTACATTAGATAGGATACTTACACCTCATATATCATTTATTTAAACATTTACTCATGCTTGCATTCTCTATTTAATTACATAATATATATACATTAACATGGGTTAAAATCAAATAGAATATTATATTACACACAAGGGTGCACAAAATGCATATGCCGAATAGTAACTCCTACTAATAATCAATACTGTACCATCTCAGCATGAATTAAAATCTAGGATTAAATTATGTTATAGATCTATGTGTTAGCTTTCCGAAACTTTAAACGGATCGCATTTTCGTTTCCGAAAACTCCCGGAATCGCGAAAACACCGAGAACGCGTTTGTCTTTCATACAGCTGACACTCAAATAATTCTCCAGAAAGTTACAAAAGAATTAGGCCTATTAATATATGTTTTTGGAAAGCTAACTTCAATACGCTTCTTTTAAAAAAAAAGAGATTAAACCGAGCTTTGAGCTAGAAGTTATGACATTTTTAAGTTAGGGCTGAAATTAAAAACATGGATAAAAATCATGACGAATTTGGGTAGTTTGAGACAAAAGAACACAAGTATATAACATAATATATCAAGGACTCACTCTCTACACTAATATATATATATATATATGAGACACTATAGAACACATCTCCAATACAAAAATATGAGATTAAACATGTAATAATTCATTCATACATAACAACAACACATAGTGTGTCCAAATTTGGGGTTTTCCTACATGGACACAACCACAACACAAAGGACACTCCTATGACCTCCAAATGGACACGAAATGGACACAAATAGAGATACAACCTTGGGAGTCATTCCTATGGGTTCAAAATAGACCTATATGCATGAGGAAATGAAAAAGAGAAGGGATTTATACCTCCCGGTAGATCGAATCGAAGAAAAGCCTTCCCGGAGCGACACCGACACGTAGAGATTCCAAAAGGACACGAACGAGCTCCAAATCCTCCCAAACTTGGGTAGCTTCCTCCTTGGCTAGAATGGAGAAGGAAAGAAGAAGATTTGGTGGCAAAATGGAAGGATTTGGTAGAGAAATTGCTAGGGATTGCTCTCTAGGAATTTGGGGAAGAACAAGAGAGAGAGTGTGGATGAGAATAATGAAATGAACTTGAGCCTATCCTCTCCAAAAGTGGCTGGCCATATAGGACTATTTGTCCTATTATGATAAGGTCTAAAATGCCCCCACTAACCTATTCTATGAGTATTAGGAAAGGGCTAATTGGTTGGGGCTAAATTAGTCATTCTAAAGTCTCTAATCACACTAACCTTATCCATAATAATTAATCTAACCTCTAACTAAAATATTTCTATCATGTGGACTAAAATTAATATCATGTGGGCCATGCCTAACTAGTGCGTGGGTCCCACTAGAGTCAAACTACCCCCGGGTCCCCATTTCAAGTCGGATTGAGTTAAAATTCGAACCCGACTCAAATAACCCCAAAACAATATCATAAATAATAAAATAAATTTCAACCCCAAAATAATATCATAAATAATAAAATAAATTTTAAAAATATTCAAAAATGTAAAATGATAAAAATATCCCTGTTTCTGAAAACTGGGGGTGACAATGTCCAGACTTGAGAGTACTAGGAGCTCAACGCACTGCAGCCTATGTCAGCCTCCATACTCATGGTTCAGTCTTTGCATAACTAAGAGTATTCAGTCCAAGTATCAACCTTAGACTTTTGTATCTGTTCCCCCATATTCTAGTCCATATCCTTCCTTTGGTTTAAACTATTGTTCAGTCCTTCTAGTGGTCAGGTCCCATCTATAGATGTTCTGTCCACTCTATTTTGATTTGACCAAATGTGGACGTGTGTCCAGTTCCCTACATCTATTCATCTGTCCTGCATCTCCATCCTATATATATGTCATGTCCTTGTATAGTTTAGCTCATATGTGTATTTTTTTTTTTGGAATCAGGTAAATTGTTTCTGGAATCGCTCCAACTGGATTCGAACTCCTGACCACTTGGGCCGCATGCATCTCTCTTAACCACTAGGCTAGAGGTCATTTGCCTCATATGTGTATATATATTTTTTTTGCCTCATATGTGTATATATATATATATTTATATATATATATATATATATATATATATATATACTATTGAGTAAAAGTATCCTATAGTTACACTATAGGATATATAAAATATATATATATACTATATATATATATATATATATATATATATATATATATATATATATAGGATATATATATATATATATATATATATATATATATATATATCCTATATATATATATATATATATATATATATATATATATATATATATATATATATATATATACTATTGAGTAAAAGTATCCTATAGTTACACTATAGGATATATAAAATATATATATATATACTATATATATATATATATATATATATATATATATAGGATATATATATATATATATATATATATATATATATATATATATATATATATATATATATATATATATATATATATATATATATATATATATATATAACACCCAGTTTTCCGAATGAGGGTAATTTTAAAATTTTGTAATTATAACTATTGATTATTGATATTTATTTCACATTAATTTTTGGTGATTTTTAATTATTTTTAAACTATTTAAAAAAAACTGCTTTAAGTCATGACTTGTGATTTTGACGTGCTGCTAGTGAAACCCTAGTGACTGCATAACCTAGAGCCTAACCATGTCATTAGAATATTTAATTATCATTTTTAGCCTAGGGGTAATTTGGTCATTTTGACTTATTTAAATTATTTGATGATTTATTGAATTGGTGAATTCTAGGTTGACTTGACTTGTTGAGACCTAGTGAACTAGCCTAGAAGCTAACCCTAGCCATGGTTGTAATGTCCCGCTCTGCACGAGGCATTTGATTGGCTTATTGGATGGGATCAGAATGTTGGACCGTGACTTATGTTGGAGATCAGGAGAATTGAGACTGATGCAGTCTTTCTTAGCTGGCTAGATGGAATGGGTATTGGAATGTGGCTCGCTGGTGGAGCTACGCTTGATGAGATTGGAGCAGGAAGACCGTTATATAAGGCAAGTGGAACTGTCCTCCTTCATCCTTATTCCTGCATGCTTAATAAATGGAATAATATGATGCTATGAATAAGTCCCTAATGTTCCTTACCTTGAATGTTGAATAATTGTGATGCGATGCTTTAGTTGCTAATTCGATAGAGATTCATATGCTGGGAATCCTTGAATGAATAACACATAAACTTTGAATTGCTGAACGAATCACACTCGAACCACTAATGTAACATGATGCCTGAGATTGAATCGATAATGTCCCTGATGCTTAAGATTGATGAAATGAATGAATCACTTGAATAATGAGATGCTGCGTGAATGATACATGAGAAAAGAATTGAATATGCTATGGTTTCTATAAAATAAATGAAATGCTACAGGTCCCTTTGAAATGAATGAATGCTGTTGTTCCTCCTTAGAAGGAACATAATGAGAAATGTTGTAATGAAACAATGAATGAGAATTGATGAGGCTTGGGATCATTGAGATCACCAAATGAAATGATGGTAATGTTGGGAATGAATAAGTCATTGAACATGACTTGAATGAGATGAATGATGATGCACTGTTGTCTTTACTTCAATATTTTACCATGCATTTTATGTTCACGATTGAGTCGGACACGCATTCGCATGGTCATAGGACAACTTATGCATAAGTGATGGGGATATGTTTTCTCGGACGGTACCCCGGGACGTTAGGGCGACCGATCCGGCCTAGGAGAAAACATTGGCGTGCCAGTAGGGGCACGGGTTCTGCGAGGCATCCTTTGGGGCTAGCTACCTTCTCTGGAGTCATCGTATTACCAACGAAGACCTATATGGCAACGTCCGTATGGTTAAACACCAGTGACCATGTAGTCAGGATGCATGCTAATGAATGTCTTATGCAGGCAGAGTAAGTATATCTGCTAACCTGTATTTGATGCAGGTATGAGGGAGTCGGCTATCGGTAAGAAATTACTTAAATGTGATAATTCAATATATGTGTTGATTTAACTTGCATGCTTACGTTCCAAATAAGTTTGATGATGTTGTATATAGCCTTTTAGTATGAGATCCTGCTTAACATGTTAAGTTCAGTATGCTAAGAAAGATGCCTTGCTAATCATTGCTCAAACACAACATACATGCTAAGTGATGCTTGAAGTGAGAACTGTCATAATGTTTAAGATGTTAATGTTAACGATGCCTCAATGATGCCTTTTCATGATAACACCTAGTATGCCTCAATGATGCCTTTGCATGATAACACCAAGAATGTTAAAAAAAATATGTCCACATGAATGCTACAAAGAATATGTTTACATGCTTCACTCTGATTATTGCCCATGAACTGTAAACTGATGCTAGGCCCCAAGTAGAAAGACCATTCTAATAAATGTTTGCTTAAATGATCACTTTAAATGTGGGTTTATGCGAGTGGGTTGGATTCTACTCGCCAGTGCATAGATGTTGTGCTGACCCACGTTTTGTGGACAGGTACTCTTGCTTGGAATATTCTACACATGAAGATTGGCTTGATTGGTTCCGCGACATCGAAGATTTGTTGGGCATACAGAAGCTCTCCTTGTACAAGACGATGTCTTCTGTTTATAAAGGGCATAATGTATGGAACATTGTAATCAGCTGTACCAGTGAGATTGTAAGCCAAGTCGGTATATCGAGTTGTAATCCATTGTATCCAAATATCAAATATAAGCTGTATAGCATTGTTCAGTTGGTTTCCAATATAAAGAGAGATGTACTGAAATCATTGTACTTCAATACAAGTCTTGTACTCTTCTTCAATTATCAATAAAGAGAATAAAGTTCTATATATATCTCTGTGTGGCTTCAAGTTACTCTTTTTCTCCGCTGCTATAAAGAAGTGATGTACTTCTATTCAATGAGAAAGATTGTCCTCACTAACTTTAATTTGTCTGCTTATGCCGCTGTGATGTGTTTCTATTTGAAGATAATCGATTATGTACCATCTTTGCCTAGTACAAGTGCAATACCAGACTTGTACGGCATCACGCCCAAGCGAGGACGATCGATTCTAAGAGATAAAATATGTGAAGAAATGACTCTACGAATCGGGGTGTGACAAATTGGTATCAGAGCACGGCTTTACATCCTTGGTCTCTTCTTTGATTCATTTCAAATCAAAGTTGCATCGATGATTGACTAAAGTTGCTTCCGCGATCACTCAACGTTGCTTCCGTGATTAAATCAAAGATTGCTTCCGCGATTATGCTATTATTGTCCGGTAATCATCCTTATGTTATCTGTGCTTGAAAGTTTATTGACCCTCTTGGTTGCTCACTGGATGTTCCATACAATAAGTCTATATACATTGTGATGCCCCTAAATGCATGATTGTTGTTGGTTTGGACACAAATAACATAACAATGACTCGATGCCATAGTATGCTATATTGTGAATATTGTTTGGAATGCAGGAATAAAAGAAAGGTGGCTATGTATGCTGCGACAAGATGAGAATTGCATGTGATGTTGGAAAAGAATTGTGAAAGAAATAATTGATGGATGAGTTTGACAGAACTGGTGAATTGACTCATGTGTGTTGTTAAGTGCTTTCGAGACGCTAAGAATATTGACTTATACTATTGAGACCCCGAGATGTTGGCTAAGTGTTATGATCATCATAGATCACGAATGTCTGGAATAGAATTGAGTTGATATTGTTTAAGGATGGCTTCATTTCTGAGTGGTATATTGCCTCTACCACCTCAGAACGAGATGTATGTTGACCCTTTCCATGGAATAGCAGTGAGACTATCTGTGAGTACTGGGTAGTGCCGAGACTTAGCTGGGAGTCATGTATTATGGCTAGATGACTCGAGTGTCCCTTGACGGTGATGTTATGTTGGATAGCGAGATTGTCGAAAATTATAATCGGTGGCATGGTTAGAAATTGTTTAGTCGAGTGCTGACTCAGACTAGTAAGACCGTTAGTATGCTATGAGTAAATGGATTTGGCTAGAGAATGTTGTGGCTTAGAATATCTGAATGTTGATTTCGATTGGTTGTATGCAAATTATTTGTGGCTAATACAATGTTGATTGCTAAGATAAAAGTTTTAGAAAAAGTTGTCGGTGACCAAAGGAATATTAGAGATTTGTGCCTTGACCCTAAGGTGTAATAGATGTTAACCCATCTAGATCACCAAAGGATATTCGTTGCTTATGCGCATATATGCTCAAGAATTGAATTGTACCAGAAAAGTGACAAGTAGCAACCCTGAATCCTTGTGTTGCATAGAGGATGGTTAATTGATACATGAATTATCAGATTGAATGGAATGAACTACTCGACCCTTGAGGTAGAGAATTTTAAGAATGTCCATATAAGATTTTGACGGCTGGAAAAGGAACAAAATTTAAGAATGCCCGTAAGAGAGTTTGATGATTGAGAAACGAATGGGAACAAGAAATTTCAAACGTGTTGGATAATGTCGGTATAGGTAATTGTTGGTTGGGATATAGATTGTTGGCTTATGACTTAGTGGTGCAACCTTGTCATACAGACCGAATAGTATGATTCTATAGTTATATTAAAACTATCGGAATCGATGACCCTTGAATAGTTAACCTTGGTTATGGGTTTATGTGGGTACGAAGGAATCGAACCAGAAATTGAATCATTGGAAATTTACTTGATGGATTATTAGAACGATGAAGATCGTATGTCGGATTTGGAATTGACCGTAATGTTGATAGATCGATCTTAGTCGATTGTTGGGTAAGTCTAGAATGAGCCTCTGTGGGAATTATTTCCTTGAGGAAGACCCTGAATAGATAGACTTGACCCTAGCGACCAGTTGATGATTTACCAATTGCTGGCTTAGCCCAATTGGCGATTCATTATTCAGACTGAATTGATACCCATAGGTTTGGGTAGAGTTCCTTAGAACTGCCGATTGCTTGTTGGCCCTAAGAAACAGAAACTAGTATAATCCTAGTAGCCGTCCACTCTAGGGGAGTCACCTGAATGATTAGGTATAGCTGTCGGTATAGCTAACCATTGAGACTGGACCGAATAATAGATGGCCGTTGGCGACCATAGAATGACCTTGTGGCACTGAACGAGAGATGGTGATGAGTATGATCTAAGAATGATAAGTTGTAAGTATATGCTCCAATATGAACCTTAGAGATGTTTGACCCTTGAGAATTATGTGTCGGCCTATAGCGGGAAATGGAATCGTGGTATGAGACTTGATTTGTATGTATCGAATAGTGAATTATTATATAAGATGGAATTGACTGCTCATGACGGAAATGTTGGATAAGTATCTATAGTCGGGTAGCTGGGTTAACCTTGACTGTTGCATAGAATTATACCCTGACTCGGATAATCGATAGTTGGTGATGTTGGATTGTATCTTTTAGAAAAGATGAATTGCCTCGGTAAAAAATATTGTTGGATTTGGGAAGGAAAATGATTGTCGTTATGAAACCTTGATATGATTGGCTCTAAGTTAGACCCTTGATCGAATGTTAGAAATGTTATGCTTGGATGGAGATTGTCCCTGATGTTAAGTGGTGGCCTGGAAAATAGTGATTGTGGCAAAGTGAATAAAGTGATAAGTCAATTAAAAGGATACTATGTCTGATTTGGAAAAGAGAGTTATATCGTGGCTGATCGAATTATACTATCATGGAAGTTGGTTGAAGTATATATGTTTTGGGGACGCCTAAAATATGTGTATGGATACAGCCGAAGTGATAGGTTGCGACTGAGATAATATTGTTGGAAGAATTTATTGCACTAGCGCAGACTTTGGCTGAAATGTATATATTTTGGGGACGCCTGAAATATGTGTATGGATCCAAATGAAGTGATGTGTTGCGACCAAGATAGAATACAAGAAAAATATTGGTGAATCAATGAGAAGTTGCAAGTATTAGAAAAAGAGATAGATGGATTGAATTGTTGATTGATTAAAATGATACTGTTGGACAGCTATTTTGAAATGACCGAGTGGGCTGAAATGAATATTGAATTGAAGCTGAATGAGTAACTCATTGTGATTAAGTGAATCTAGTAGATGAGTTGTTTTCTTAAGTTTCGAGGATGAAACTTTTTCTGAGTGGTATATTATGTAATGTCCCGCTCTGCACGAGGCATTTGGTTGGCTTGTTGGATGGGATCAGAATATTGGACCGTGACTTATATTGGAGATCAGGAGAATTGAGACTGATGCATTCTTTCTTAGCTGGCTAGATGGAATGGGTATTGGAATGTGGCTTGCTGGTGGAGCTACGCTTGATGAGATTGGAGCAGAAAGACCGTTATATAAGGCAAGTGGAACTGTCCTCCTTCCTCCTTATTCCTGCATGCTTAATAAATGGAATAATATGATGCTATGAATAAGTCCCTAATGTCCCTTACCTTGAATGTTGAATAATTGTGATGCAATGCTTTAGTTACTAATTCGATAGAGATTCATATGCTGGGAATCCTTGAATGAATAACACATGAACTTTGAATTGCTGAACGAATCACACTCGAACCACTAATGTAACATGATGCCTGAGATTAAATCGATAATGTCCCTGATGCTTAAGATTGATGAAATGAATGAATCACTTGAATAATGAGATGCTGCGTGAATGATACATGAGAAAAGAATTGAATATGCTATGGTTTCTATAAAATAAATGAAATGCTACAGGTCCCTTTGAAATGAATGAATACTGTTGTTCCTCCTTAGAAGGAACATAATGAGAAATGTTGTAATGAAACAATGAATGAGAATTGATGAGGCTTGGGATCATTGAGATCACCAAATGAAATGATGGTAATGTTGGGAATGAATAAGTCATTGAATATGACTTGAATGAGATGAATGATGATGCACTGTTGTCTTTACTTCAATATTTTACCATGCATTTTATGTTCACGATTGAGTCGGACACGCATTCGCATGGTCATAGGACAACTTATGCATAAGTGATGGGGATATGTTTTCTCGGACGGTACCCCGGGACGTTAGGGCGACCGATCCGGCCTAGGAGAAAATATTGGCGTGCCAGTAGGGGCACGGGTTCTGCGAGGCATCCTTTGGGGCTAGCTACCTTCTCTGGAGTCATCGCATTACCAACGAAGACCTATATGGCAACGTCCGTATGGTTAAACACCAGTGACCATGTAGTCAGGATGCATGCTAATGAATGTCTTATGCAGGCAGAGTAAGTATATCTGCTAACCTGTATTTGATGCAGGTATGAGGGAGTCGGCTATCGGTAAGAAATCACTTAAATGTGATAATTCAATATATGTGTTGGTTTAACTTGCATGCTTACGTTCCAAATAAGTTTGATGATGCTGTATGTAGCCTTTCAGTATGAGATCCTGCTTAACATGTTAAGTTCAGTATGCTAAGAAAGATGCCTTGCTAATCATTGCTCAAACACAACATACATGCTAAGTGATGCTTGAAGTGAGAACTGTCATAATGTTTAAGATATTAATGTTAACGATGCCTCAATGATGCCTTTTCATGATAACACCTAGTATGCCTCAATGATGCCTTTGCATGATAACACCAAGAATGTTAAAAAAGATATGTCCACATGAATGCTACAAAGAATATGTTTACATGCTTCACTCTGATTATTGCCCATGAACTGTAAACTGATGCTAGGCCCAAAGTAGAAAGACCATTCTAATAAATGTTTGCTTAAATGATCACTTTAAATGTGGGTTTATGCGAGTGGGTTGGATTCTACTCGCCAGTGCATAGATGTTGTGCTGACCCACGTTTTGTGGGCAGGTACTCTTGCTTGGAATATTCTACACACGAAGATTGGCTTGATTGGTTCCGCGGCATCGAAGATTTGTTGGGCATACAGAAGCTCTCCTTGTACAAGATGATGTCTTCTGTTTATAAAGGGCATAATGTATGGAACATTGTAATCAGCTGTACCAGTGAGATTGTAAGCCAAGTCGGTATATCGAGTTGTAATCCATTGTATCCAAATATCAAATGTAAGCTGTATAGCATTGTTCAGTTGGTTTCCAATATAAAGAGAGATATACTGAAATCATTGTACTTCAATACAAGTCTTGTACTCTTCTTCAATTATCAATAAAGAGAATAAAGTTCTATATATATCTCTGTGTGGCTTCAAGTTACTCTTTTTCTCCGCTGCTATAAAGAAGTGATGTACTTCTATTCAATGAGAAAGATTGTCCTCACTAACTTTAATTTGTCTGCTTTTGCCGCTGCGATGTGTTTCTATTTGAAGATAATCGATTATGTACCATATTTGCCTAGTACAAGTGCAATACCAGACTTGTACGGCATCACGCCCAAGCGAGGACGATCGATTCCAAGAGATAAAATATGTTAAGAAATGACTCTACGAATCGAGGCATGACAATGGTGACCCTAGTCTAACTTAGGTTAACCTACTTTTAGTCATTAGAAACTAATTTTGGAATAGAAGGATTAGTTTGAGTGAAATCATTTCATGATTTATGGTTTAATGAAATGACTTATGATTTCATGACTTAATGACTTATGACTTAGCCCATGGCCCATAACTAAAAGCCCTAACCCTAATTCCTCCCTTTATGACCAGCCATAGGGATCCCCACCCTATATAAACACTTATTCTCTAGGGCTTGCCTCTTTCTTTATTCATTCAACATTGGAAAAGAGAGGTATTTGTTCCCCTTCCAAAAATCCCCATAAATCTATTTTTATTCCTTTTTAATCCTAGTTTCTTGCATTAGAACCTAATACTCTCCTATTTTCTGATTTTGGGGTTTAATCCCAGCTTTGGGTCAGTTTGGAGCTTTTTGCCATCAAGAGGAGGAATACCCCATTTGAAGCTTTTCCAAGCTTTTTGCACATATAGGTAAAATCCTTTAAATTGATTTAAATTTCGGTTTTATTTGCATGTAGGGCTAGATCTAGGAGTCCCCTAGGTGTTCCTGAAATTTGGGTGAATTTCGTGTTCGTTTGGTGTCCGTATCGGACACGTGTCGTAGTGTTGTGTAGGTATTTGTTGAAATGCCTCAATGGATTGAATGTTAATATTTTTCGAAACAAATTATATATTTGGATAGCTCTTAATATATAGATTATATATGTAGAAGTCTGAGCACATATTGGGTTGGTTTCTGTGTCTAAAACGGCCACGAACACGCTGCACGACACAGTATGCACAGCCAAGTTTTGGCTACTGACACGGCCATCGTGTCATGTCTAGACGCGACGTGGACACGAAGTGTCATGCCAAAACCCTAGCCCTAGACCAAGGCTACACCCTGACACAAGCACGACACGTATCCATGCGTGTGTCGTGTCCACAAGGCTCTGTCCTCGCTGTACGAGACCGCACCATGCTCGCGTTCAGTCCCCTGCTGCTCGAGGCTCATGTAGGACACGACACGACACGTGGAGGGGTGACACTTGGTAGACACGAGGGAGAAATATCTGCGAACATGCCCCCCAAGTTTCGTGGCTTTTAGTGTTGTGTCGGATATGAATTCGTGTGTGCATCGATTTTACACTGAAAGCGTACACGAGAAATTTAGGCTCTGATACGGACTTGGACACGACACTGTACGACACCTAGACATAGGACAGGCTGCCTAACACGTAGACCAACCCTAGGCGAACCTATACACGTGTGCACGAGACCTATGGACACTTGTGTCGTGTCCAGTTCGACTCGAACTCGCTGCACGAGTCTGTACACAACAAGGTTCCTGAACTCGTGTTTGGTTGTATTGGACACTTCGTGTCCACTCTAGTGGACACGAATGACACACCTAGACACTACATCACATGGGGAATGAACCTATATGACTGTTGTTCAAATTTTGTTTGGTTTAAATAAGTTTTCGAATTCAATTTATGCTGTATTAGTGTTTTGCAAATTGAGTTTGATATATATTGACAGTAGTATAAATTCCTAAGAATTCCTGAGAATAATGTACTGTTCTTGACACACATTGGAACTGGAAACCTGGGATACCCTAATAGCTACTGTTGTAGGATTTATGCACAATTCCAGTCACCTATATTAGACACACACATAATGTTAGAAAACACTGTTAGCTGATTTCCTAAAAACCTGAGGCTGAGATGGTTTCAGGACCTCAAAACCTGGGATTTAAATGTTATTTGAGAGCTTAGAGTTAAGGCTATGTATATATGGATTTGTAAGTTGCTGTTTAGATTCATTTGGGTGAATGTTGGGATTAATTGAAACTAAAATGAATGGTATATCTGAATTATTAACTGAAGGTAATATGTATGCATGAACTGTATTCCCTATGTGCAGTCTAGTTTTAATGTTCAGTCTATACTCTACATACCTGGAATACTTTGAGAGAGTGAGGCAGTGGGTTGCCTTGGCCTGACCTGGCCTGGCCTTGTGCAATTCCCTGCAAGCAGGGAATTCTTGCATCTAGTGTAGCAGTGCACTTGTGCACTTGTACAAGGTATTTGATTCACACCAGGTTATATATGTACTGACTGTGTTATACATTTTGGGATACCAGATGGTATCATGGGCCATACAGGTGTGTCAAATGTATGTCTGTGTCCTATGGATATGTAGAGTAGTGTCCTAGTGAGTGATTGGCATGAGGGGTCCATGTGTCTATTACTATATGATAGATGTGTATAACTAAATGGTATATAGACATGTTAAAAATGTATAGTAAACCTAATGAGATAGGCATTTGATCACCTATATGGGATAGGTCCTGTGTGGAATAAGTTGGATAAGGATGTATGTATTAGATTTATCGATGGGTATAGGTGTGGCCTCACCTAGAGAGACTAGGTAATGATTTGGGTATTTGATTATCTAAGTGAGTGTGAGTAATATATATGTGTGGTATACATATTATAGGATATTGACCATGGTGTGCTAATAGGGAGATTGAGCTTGAGATAGACATAGATATATTTCTCTTAGTGATAGATAGTTATCTATATGTTACCCTTGAAGACGTGTTACTAGTGGGTGGAAATTAGGTGATAACTCTAAGGGTGTATAGGTGAACCTTGGAAATTGTTTAGATAGACTTGAGTGGTATCACCTTGTTACGCTTAGGAAAGGAAAATAGGATTCAATATGGCTTGAAGACCCCATTTAGTCTAGCTATCATAGTCCAACCCTAGAAAGTTTGACCAAATGGTTCATATTGACTAGAGTTGACCAAAAGTCAACATTTAGTCTATATATGACCAGGTTGACCAAGTTGACTTTGACGCAGAGTTGACCAAGTTTGACTTTGACCTAGATTGACCTAGAAATCATGTAGATTGTATCATAAACTTCATTGTCTTATTTTAAGCATATTATAACCTGTATTACTCTATTTAGGACATTGTGACTCCGGTGCAGACATCTGACATTACACTACTCTTTTCAGAGTATCAGGCGAGTACATTCTCTGATAGTTCTCTCATTTACTTGTCAATTACAGTATTTCAGTTCTAGTTAGTTGTATGCGATTCTCTGTTACAATACGTATGGATGTTCTGGATTCATGTATACGACACACATTTATTTTCTGGCCTCCATTACTGGTATCATTATTTTTGGCTTCTATTACTGGAATCACCTACTGGAATCATTTACTGGAATCATTTACTGGTATCATTATATTTTGGCTGGACTCATCTTGAATTATTGTGTCGGATTTCTGGATTCACTTCCTGGGAGGGGAAATACTTGAGTAAGACATGTAGACATACCCCAATCTGGAATCTCCTAACTGGAATCTACTGGAATCTACTGGAATGATAGCCATCTCGCACCCGGCCAGGTGTGTGATGTGCCGTATTACCTACAGCCGTTTACATGTCGATCTCGGTATTTTAAAACACACTGTTAGTATATAGGCTGGACTCACCCTGGAATCATTGATCACTATAACTGGAATCGTCCCTTACTGGATTCATCTTGTATTAGATTCATCTTGTACTGGACTTACATTGGAGTTACACTTGTCTATATTGCTGTCTGGACTTTATATCATATTATCCTGGTTCAGCTAGTTCTATTTTACAGTCTTTATTGCTATGATTCTTCTCTTGCTTAGTTATTTTCTTTCCTTGCACTTTATCTGTCTTTCTTACCATCACCTGAACATAAACTGCCATATTCATCAATACAACTGTCTATAACTGCTGTATAGTTCTCTGTCATTTACTTGGATTTTCTAGATGAGATTGTGCTCGTTCCTGTCCTGACTGGACCTGTTGAAAATTTTACAAATGATTGCCCTGAGGACACTTGCCTGCATATTATGGACCTGGAGACAAGATGGCTACCTTTGGCCCCGACACTCAGGAATGATCGAGATTTAGTTTAGTAGACTAGCATATATTTTTCTATGTTAAACTTGTGTAGTATTTGAGATTGTTGAGAGTTGTTATTTTAGTAGTTGTCTTCTATTCTTAGTTATTTCTTCTGTGTTATCTTATCGTGCTTAGACTGTAATTGAGTTACGATATCTTATACTTGTCCTTCGTTCGGAGTCGATCATGATGAGTACATTATTCATTGCATGAGTTGATGGTTAGATAGTGACCTAGAACATCGTTCTACTGCAGACACTGCGGCGTAGGCTGGGCGTTGTTACGCGCTCGTACCCTTACAGTGGGTGCGGGTCGTGACACGTTTTTAGTGGTAGCCCATGCAGGTTGAGAGTCGCATTAGTACGATATCGTGGTAGTACGATGACTTAGTTGTACTGCTGCGAGCCTACGATATGATTGAGAGATGGCTTTAACGGAGAGGTTACTCAATCACAGTTAGGACTACTTGAGAGATTCCTGGACGACCCTTGAGAATCTCATTATGAACTTCAAATTGAAAATCTTTTTCCTCTTGTTTTGATTCACCCTCACTCCTTGATGTTTAAAGAATCTTAGACTATTAACTTCCTTCATCGTATCCTTACTTATATTTTGTCTATCTTATGTTGCTAATTTAGCACCAGTTTGCGAGCTTATCTTATTCGAGCTTGATCATGACATATTTTATTGGGGGCTGGCACCCACTAACATATTGTCTAATCAGAACCAGTGCATGATGGTCTGATCAACCTATTGCACTTTGGTTTGCTTTTCATATGTTATTCTATGTGGAGGGAGACATAGTTAAATTTGCCTTAGAGTCTCATCCACGACAGCTTTGGCAATTCTCTTTTGAATTATTTCCATCGCCTATGAACCACGTATTGTACTTAATAACATTGCCTTTGAACTCTTTATTATTTTGCCCTTCACATATTTTAGATAGAAAAGGCACTGTACTTGATAGATCAACCCAAGGTATTATGTTTAGTTTCCCCTATCCAAAGGAAGAAATTGCCTTATTTCTATATCCTTGCATCATCCTTTAAATTCTAATTCTTTGATCGTGACCAGTTGACCGGGTCATCCTCCTATCATCCAATGTTTGGGGTCTTATTCAATTGAATAAATTCAATTGTGACATGGATATCAAATCTTGGATACTCGTGCTCAGACTTCAATGGCCTCATTTTCCATCTTGTCCAAACTTCGTTATATCCTGAAATTGATCAACATAGATCGTGCCGGGACTAAATCTTCTTTTATATATTATATTATTGGATTTCAATACTATTGACACTCGTGTCTTAAACCTTCGATTTTGATCATCTTTGGAAGGGTAATCCTTCATAATAAATTCCTAGTTGTCTTTACTAGTTTCATATAGGATGGTAGACTGTCCCACACCTTAATGATTTGTTGCGTCCTTATCTTTCCAGCAGGACACCCTATATTACTTGCATGTTGATACCATGGGACTGTTTTGATCTAATATGACTAGTCCATCTAGATGAGACCTTCAACTGCTATGGTTGACCATGACTCTATATATTATTCTACAATTGTATGAGTTAGAAATTGCTTAGAGACTTTGATTGTGGGTGGTTGACCTAGAAGGAGTACGACCGGTTTAATTTCGAGGACGAAAATTTTCTAAGGTGGATAGGATTGTAACACCCAGTTTTCCAGGTGAGGGTAATTTTGAAATTTTGTAATTATAATTATTGATTATTGATATTTATTTCACATTATGATTTTTGGTGATTTTTATTTATTTTTAAACTATTTAAAAAAAACTGCTTTAAGTCATGACTTATGATTTTGACGTGCTGCTAGTGAAACCCTAGTGACTGCATGACCTAGAGCCTAACCATGTCATTAGGATATTTAATTATCATTTTTAGCCTAGGGGTAATTTTGTCATTTTGACTTATTTGAATTATTTGATGATTTATTGAATTGGTGAATTCTAGGTTGACTTGACTTGTTGAGACCTAGTGAACTAGCCTAGAAGCTAACCCTAGCCATGGTGACCCTAGTCTAACTTAGGTTAACCTACTTTTAGTCATTAGAAACTAATTTTGGAATAGAAGGATTAGTTTGAGTGAAATCATTTCATGATTTATGGTTTAATGAAATGACTTATGATTTCATGACTTAATGACTTATGACTTGGCCCATGGCCCATAACTAGAAGCCCAAACCCTAATTCCTCCCTTTATGACCAGCCATAGGGATCCCCACCCTATATAAACACTTATTCTCTAGGGCTTGCCTCTTTCTTTATTCATTCAACATTGGAAAAGAAAGGTATTTGTTCCCCTTCAAAAAATCCCCATAAATTTATTTTTATTCCTTTTTAATCCAAGTTTCTTCCATTAGAACCTAATACTCTCCTATTTTCTGATTTTGGGGTTTAATCCCAGCTTTGGGTCAATTTGGAGCTTTTGCCATCAAGAGGAGGAATCCCCCATTTGAAGCTTTTCCAAGCTTTTTGCACATATAGGTAAAATCCTTTAAATTGATTTAAATTTCAGTTTTCTTTGCATGTAGGGCTAGATCTAGGAGTCCCCTAGGTGTCCCTGAAATTTGGGTGAATTTCGTGTCCGTTTGGTGTCCGTATCGGACACGTGTCGTAGTATTGAGTAGGTATTTGTTAAAATATCTCAATGGATTGAATGTTAATATTTTTGAAACAAATTATATATTTGGATAGCTCTTAATATGTAGATTATATATGTAGAAGTCTGAGCACGTATTGGGTTGGTTTCCGTGTCCAAAACGGACACGAACACGAACACGCTGCACGACACAGTGTGCACATCCAAGTTTTGGCTACTGATACGGCCTTCGTGTCATGTCTAGACGCGACGTGGATACGAAGTGTCATGCCAAAACCCTAGCCCTAGACCTAGGCTACAACCTGACACAAGCACGACACGTATCCATGCGTGTGTCGTGTCCACGAGGCTCTGTCCTCGCTGTACGAGACCACACCATGCTCGCGTTCAGTCCCCTGCTGCTCGGGGCTTACGTAGGACACGACACGACATGTGGAGGGGTGACACTTGGTGGACACGAGGGGGCAATACCGGCGAACATGCCCCCAAAGTTTCGTGGCTTCTAGTGTTGTGTCGGACACGAGTTCGTGTGTGCATCGATTTTATACTGACAGTGCACACGAGAAATTTGGTCTCTGATACGGGCTTGGACACGATACTGTACGACACCTGGACACGGGACAGGCTTCCTAACACGTAATCCAACCCTAGACGAACCTACACACGTGTGCACGAGACCTATGGACACTTGTGTCGTGTCCAGTTCGACTCGAACTCGCTGCACGAGCCTGTGCACAACAGGGTTCCTGAACTCGTGTTTGGTTGTATTGGACACTTCGTGTCCACTCTAGTGGACACGAATGACACACCTAGACACGAAATCACATGGGGAATGAACCTATGTGACTGTTGTTCAAATTTTGTTTGGTTTAAATAAGTTTTTGAATTCAATTTATGCTGTATTAGTGTTTTGCCAATTAAGTTTGATATATATTGACAGTAGTATAAATTTCCTAAGAATTCCTGAGAATAATGCACTGCTCTTGACACACATTGGAACTGGAAACCTGGGACACCCTAATAGCTACTGTTGTAGGATTTACACACAATTCCAGTCACCTATATTGGACACACACATAATGTTAGAAAACACTGTTAGCTGATTTCCTAAAAACCTGAGGCTGAGATGGTTTCAGGACCTCAAAACCTGGGATTTAAATGTTATTTGAAAGCTTAGATTTAAGGCTGTGTATATGTGGATATGTAAGTTGCTGTTTAGATTCATTTGGGTGAATGTTGGGATTAATTAAAACTGAAATGAATGGTATATCTGAATTATTAACTGAAGGTAATGTGTATGCATGAACTGCATTCCCTATGTGAAGTCTAGTTTTAATGTTCAGTCTATACTCTACATACCTGGAATACTTTGAGAGAGTGAGGCAGTGGGTTGCCTTGGCCTGACCTGGCCTGGCCTTGTGCAATTCCCTGCAAGCAGGGAATTCTTGCATCTAGTGCAGTAGTGCACTTGTGCACTTGTACAAGGCATTTGATTCACACCAGGTTATATATGTACTGACTGTGTTATACATTTTGGGATACCAGATGGTATCATGGGCCATACAGGTGTGTCAAATGTATGTTTGTGTCCTATGGATATGTAGAGTAGTGTCCTAGTGAGTGATTGGCATGAGGGGTCCATGTGTATGTTACTATATGATAGATGTGTATAACTAAATGGTATATAGACATGTTAAAAATGTATAGTAAACCTAATGAGATAGGCATTTGATCACCTATATGGGATAGGTCCTGTGTAGAATAAGTTGGACAAGGATGTATGTATTAGATTTATCTATGTGTATAGGTGTGCTCACCTAGAGAGACTAGGTAATGATTTTGGGTATTTGATTATATAAGTGAGTGTGAGTAATATATATGTGTGGTATACATATTATAGGATGTTGACCATGGTGTGCTAATGGGGAGATTGAGCTTGAGATAGACATAGATGTAATTTTCTTAGTGATAGATAGTTATCTATATGTTACCCTTGAAGACATGTTACTAGTGGGTGGAAATTGGGTGATAACTTTAAGGGTGTATAGG
>JANAVB010039220.1:4045676-4065615 GCA_029216955.1 Iris pallida
GGTCGCCGACAGCAAATTCTAAGGGATGCCGATAATCATCGGCCCAATGGCACTGGCGGTCCTGGGCAACTCGGAGGTGATCTCTGACCTTCCTGACCACTTCAACCGTCTGGAAAATCAATTCGGGTCCGAGCATCTGCCTCTCTCCGACATCGTCCCATGCTAGCGGGGATCTGCACTTCCTGCCATAAAGAGCCTCGAAGGGTGCCATCTGGATACTGGCCTGATAACTGTTATTGTACGAGAAGTCCACCAAGTGCAGATGATTCTCCCATGAACCACCGAAGTCAAGGGTGCAAGATCTCAACATATCTTCAAGGGTCTGGATTGTGCGCTCTGATTGACCATCTGTCTGCGGGTGATAAGCTGAGCTGAATTGAAGGCGAGTCCCCAAACTCTTCTGTAAGCTGCGCTAAAAGTGTGATATGAATCTTGAATCCCTGTCTGAGGTGATGCTGACTGGCACACCGTGAAGCCTGACGATCTGCCTGAGGTACATCTCTGCTAGCTGCGCCGTCGACTGTCCAACTCTGAATGGGAGAAAGTGTGCCACCTTGGTAAGCCTATCTACAATTACCCAAATAGCATCTCTGCCGGCCGGAGATCTGGGCAATCCGGTCACGAAATCCATGGTTATATGTTCCCATTTCCATTCTGGGATCGGTAAGGGTTGAAGAAGTCTAGCGGGCCTCTGATGTTCAGCTTTAACCTGTTGGCAAACCAAACACCGAGAGACAAACCGGGCTATCTCCCTCTTCATGCCATTCTACCAAAAATGCTGACGAATATCACGGTACATCTTCGTACCACCCGGATGAATAGAATACTGTGAACTGTGGGCTTCTGCCATGACTTCCTGTCTGATATCTCCACTAGGTACACAAAGACGAGTGCCGTGCCGAAGGGTACCGTCTTCATGGATACATAACTCTGGCCTTCTTCCTGCTTCACACTCTGTTCTGAGTCGCTGGATCTTGGAATCTGTTGACTGCGCTACCCGGATTCTCTCAACTATGCTGGACTGAACCTGTAGGCTGGCCATTAATGCCACGCTGGTTGGAAGAACCACTTCAATTCCCATCTTCTAAAGATCTGCCAATAATTCTGGTTGCGCCGTCAGAAAATAAACTCCAGCTCTCCTGCTCAATGCATCTGCTACAACGTTGGCCTTCCCGGGATGATACTGTAAATCCACATCATAGTCTACTAGTAGCTCGAGCCATCTTCTCTGCCGCATATTAAGGTCCTTCTGGGTGAAAACATACTTCAGGCTCTTATGATCAGTAAAGATCTTCACTCTATCTCCGTACAAGTAGTGTCTCCACAACTTCAAGGCAAACACTACCGCCGCCAATTCCAGGTCGTGGGTCGGGTAATTCTTCTCATGATCACGAAGTTGACGTGACGCATAAGATATTACCTTCCCATGCTGCATCAAAACACACCCCAATCCTCTGCCTGAAGCGTCGTAATAAACTGTGAATCCTCCGGTCCCATCTGGAAGGGTGAGAATGGGAGCCGTTATCAGACCTCGCTTCAACTTCTTAAATGATTCCTGACACTCTGCTATCCAAACAAACGGCACATCCTTGCGGGTCAACTGGGTCATCGGCGCTGAAATCCTTACAAAATCTGAAACAAACCGTCGGTAGTAGCCGGCCAATCCAAGGAAGCTGCGAACCTCTGCCACTGAGGTGGGTACCGGCCATGACTCGATAGCCACAATCTTCTGGTGATCCACTTCCACTCCTCCTCTGGTAATGATGTGACCCAAGTATGAAATACGATCGAGCCAGAACTCGCATTTACTGAACTTGGCGTACAACTGATGCTCCCTAAGCGTCTGGAGGACGACTCTGAGATGCAGCTCATGCTCTGCTTCACTCTTGCTGTAGACCAGGATGTCATCTAGGAACACGATCACAAATTGATCCAAGTAAGGCATGAAAATACGATTCATGAGGTCCATGAATACGGCCGACGCATTGGTCGCTCCAAAGGGCATGACAAGGAACTCCCAATGTCCATACCTCGATCTAAATGCTGTCTTCGGGATGTCCTGCTCTCTGACTCTGATCTGGTGGTATCCCGACCGCAAGTCGATCTTCGAAAACACTGAAGCCCCTCTGAGATGATCAAACAAGTCATCTATCCTCGGAAGATGGTATCTGTTCTTGATTGTCACCGAATTTTAGGTACGATAATCAACACATAGCCTGGACGTACCATCCTTTTTTTTACAAGAAGCATCGGGGCTCCCCAAGGCGATCCACTAGCACGGATGAATCCCTTGGTCCTCAGTTCTTCAATCATCTTGTATAAAATTTCCAACTCTGAAGGCGCCATCCTGTAGACTCGCTCTGATACTGGTGCTGTCCCGGGAATCAAGTCTATAGTGAACTCAATCTCCCGCTCCGGCGGCATCCCTGGAAGCTCCTCTGGAAAGACATCTGGAAACTCTTCAACTATCCGGGGTAACTGCACTGCTGCTACTGCCATCCGCAACGCTGGGAGATGGGCTCCACTGCGCTCTCTGGAAAACGAAACTCTGGCTCGCTGGGGATACTAAGACAACTCTGCCAATATGGCAGTCTATCCTAGCATACTGGTTCCTCAACCAATCCATGCCTAGGACTACATCATGTTGCCATAGAAAACTCTATGAATCTAGGCGGGGAACTTCCTACCGCTAACTACGATCCGACACGAGGAAAACACTCGATCTACTCCCAAGGCATTACCAGTAAGTATATTGAGCCTCACTGATAATGACTCGGGCTCCAATCCTATCAGTGTCGCGAATCGTGCAGACATAATGAATACGATGCACCAGAATCAAAATACAGACGCTGGAGAGGAGTTGACGAGAATAGTACCGCCACAACCTCACCTGGGCACTTCTTCTTCCATAGCCATCATCATGGCCTGACCTTGTCCCCTGGCTGCTGGTCCCCTCTACTGGAAACCTCTCCCTATTCTGGTCTAAGCTTGGGCTTGTGCATACTGCTGGAGGTGCTGTTGCTGGAATGCCGAGACTGAGGCGGCAAGGGCCTCGAAGACTGATATTGCTGTTGCTGAACTGGTGCTGGGGCCGATCCTCTCAAAGAAGCTAGAAGGGTTGGATGCTGATGAACCACCCCTATTCGGGCAAGCCCTATCCTATGATCTGCTGCTCCACAAGCCAGGCACAATCCCTGCGCCCTACGACATTCTGCCACCACATGCCCTGGCTTACCGCAATGAGAACATCCCATCGCAGAAGTCTGCTTCTGCTTCTGCTGCTGCGGGTACGTCGGGGTCGAATGCTGAACCGACGTTACTGAGGCCGCCAGCCTCAGAGTTCCAATGGTCAATCCCCTAGCTGCCGGGGCTGGAGCTGATGATTGGTGCATCTGACTGTGGGACCGCTTCCTACCTCCGATCCTATCCACGATCCTCTGGGAGGTGTACTCATGCCTCCTAGCTGCTCTCAAGACTGCATCGAACGTCTGGTGCTCGAACTGCTCAACCGCCAATAAGATCTCCAAATGCAGCCCCTACTGGAATCGCTGGGCCCTATCAAACTCGGTCGCCCCCAAGGTGGGGACAAACCTACTGAGTCTAGAAAACTCTGATGCATAACTATCGACCGTTCTGCCTCCTTGCTTCAAGTTGGTAAATCTGGTCTGCAGGTCGTACCGAGCCACAGCATCGAAATACTTCCTCTGGAATCTCTCTCTAAATACTGCCCAAGCAATGGGTGCCACCAATCCCATGGCTTGCGCTGCCCACCAACTGCGAGCAAAGTCCAACAACTGTAGGCGTACCACCGCCACCTTCTCATTCTCGGGTGTCCTAGCTGCTTCCAGAACTACCTCGTATCCTGAAGCCATGCATCCGCGGCAATCGCATCCTCGGTGCCGTCGAAGAAAGGAGGGTTCAAGCGCTTGAAGCAGTTGGCCGCCTGGTTCCCTGGATGTCCGCCTCGGGTCAAAGTATCTTGAACTGTCTGGTGCAGGGCATCGCTCCGACGATCCTGGGAAGCTATCAAGGTTCTGATGAGGCCTACTAAGGTACCATTATCGAGCTCTGCTGGCTGGACGGGCCGAACTGGTGACTCTCCTCCAGTAGGTACAACTCTAGAGGCTACCCCGGAATGCTGGGCTTGATCTCCGGGTTGCTGCTGGTCCACGGAAGGTGCTCTTCCTTGCTGATCGGCAGGGTCAGGTACAGTACCGCTGAAGAAGATGACACAGGAAATAATAAGAAAGGACCAGGACAGATCAACGATACAAGCATGTAATCAGGGCAAGAATTTCAGGGATTTGAAAATACGGGCGGAGATCAAGGGCGAATACTGATTGAGACATCTATTCGGTAAACCCTCATATTTCTTGATTGATAAGACCTGCATGGGCCACCACTTAAACCGTGTCATGCCCCAGAACTAGAATACTGGAGAGCGGGGGCAGACACAGCCAGCTACGTATATTGAAATGGAAACCACCTTGATATACGATCACGGCTGTCTAGAAATATGAGGGTTTACAACAAGCCAACAGTCTCTTATGGTCATGAACAAGCCTAATGTCTCAATCACAAGCAAGTAAGTAAGGTCGCAAGATGTATGATAATTAAATATACAATAATAAGGCGTCCCAAATATTATATATTCAGCTGATCATGAAGCTAGTCGTACAAAATTTTAGGACTAGCAAGAGTTAAGTCATATATGATCAACCCTAGGATTTGTTAATCATGTTTACAGCCCGTAGGCAGACAGTAAGTAAAGTGCATCGAGCTAACAGGTGCTCGTCGGCTAAATGCCTCAAAAGAATAACTTTACAATAGAGTGAGCGAAACAAATAGAAAACCCACTCGTAGCCCGGGTTCCTTCTAGTCGCCACCATTGGGCTGGAAGCTTGGTAGATCCTCGGGAGCTGCTCCGAAATCTGGCCACACAAAACCAGCTGGGTCAACCCCAGAAAGAGCAAGTGCCACATGGGGGCCGCGAAATAAGAACAAAAGCCAGCAATCAGCACAAGAAAATATAATATTAAACTAGAATTTATGAAAACATGGCAGGGTGATATACGACGAGATAACCATGGGACTATTCCGATAGCCAGGTTACAACCCGTAAACCAAACAAGGACCGGGGTTGTAACCCTTCATCTGAACAGAACTTGGTTTCCCACCATTTATCGGCAAGATAATAATGCAAGAAATCAAGACAGGGAGCAATCTTGTACTGGATCAAGACATGGCTAAACTGGTTATACCTCATTCAATCAATCACGGCCAAGAAGATACTACGACTTACAACTTTAACTAACTAGGGTTATCACAGGTCTAATTAATAACAAGATGCAGTGAGATTATTCCACAGCCACAAGCCCTGCAGACCATCCAGGCTACCCAGGACGAAAGATTAGGGTTGAATTCAGGTGGGTACATCGCCCGAGGACAAATGTACCCTTAGGTGACTTAGAGGGTGCAACATGCGACGGTGTGCTGGAAATGTGCCCTACTCGACGGCAGGCTACAGATCCCAAGAGCGCCCAGGTAACGGGATTCCCTGTAGCTGTGTCATCTCTTCATAACTACTGTGTTATTCTAGTTATTGACCTTAATCTTTTAGTAGGTACTCCTGACCGTGGTACTCAGGAGTCCCATCCTAGACATGATGTAAGACAGGATAAGTAGATTTAACAAGCAAGCAAGAAAGAACTACCCACGGTGTCAAGGCAGCTCAAGTTAAGTTATCAAGATAAATCATGTCAGGGTACTTGTCAGCAGTGCGCCACGACGGGCCACTATCATGTCAGGTTGGTCATATCAGGAGTGCACCACTACGGGTCACTTGCCGTGTTATGCTAGTTTCATGTCTTACCATGCCATGTACAATAGTCATTCCAAACATATTAAGTAAAATCAAGTTCATGACAAAAGGCGTAAGGATATAAAATGGGCATAAAATATCTAATAAAATCAATATACAGGGCTATAGAAAGCTAAGCTTAAAGAAATAAGGCCACAACTCCAAGAGCCAATGGGTTAAGCAAGGGGTCAGGGGAGCAGCGTAGGTGAAAAGCCACGCACGCCAGAGAGCAGCGTAGGTGAAAAGTCACGCACACTACAGGGAGCAGCATAGGTGAAAAGTCACGCACGCTACAGGGAGCAATGTACGTAAAAAGTTACGCAAGCTGAAGAGCAACGTAGGTAAAAGTCACGCACGCTGAGAGTGCCGTAGGTGAAAAGTCACGCACGCTACAGGGAGCAATGTATGTGAAAAGTCACGCACGCTGAGAGAGCATGTAGGTGAAAAGTCATGCACGCTACAGGGAGCAATGTACGTGAAAAGTCACGCACGCTGAGAGCAGCGTAGGTGAAAAGTCACGCACGCTGAGAGAGCAGCGTAGGTGAAAAGTGACGCACGCTACAGGGAGCAATGTACGTGAAAAGTCACGCACGCTGAGAGAGCAGCGTAGGTGAAAAGTCACGCACGCTGAGAGAGCAGCGTAGGTGAAAAGTCACGCATGCTACATGGAGCAATGTACGTGAAAAGTTACGCACGCTGAGAGAGCAGCGTAGGTGAAAAGTCACGCACACTCAAGGAGACCCGCTTCCAACAGGAAGCGTACTCAAGTCTGCGTACGCACGCTAAAGAGCGCACGCAGCTCAGTGTGCGTAAGCTAAACAGCTCTGCATACTGCTCACTGTCTCTCCAAACAGCACACCATGGATGAACCCAAGGCTTCAAAGCATCATAACTTGGCCATCCGAACTCCAAATCCAGATTTCTAAAGTTCCAACTTGGGTAGAATTGAATGCTCTTCTACATGGAAACACCAAGACCCATAAAAATCCAACTTAAGGAGATCAAACCATGCAAAATCCGAAAATAGAAATAACTTAGATCTAGAGCAAAGGAGACTTCAAATCATAAAACACCAAGTTCTAATGTTGATCACCATGTCTTAATCTAGCAAATAAACCAAGAAAATAGGGCTCTCATGAAGTGGCAAGGTGTACTTGCCTAGGGTTGGGAGAGTTGTGGAGGAAGGAGAAGAAGAAGAAGAAGGAAATTAATGGTAGAAGTTATGAGGAGAGAGAGTGGTAGGTGGGGATATAAAGAGGGGAGTTGTGGTATGTTGAGGGTAGAGTGTAGGGCTAGGGTGTTCCAACACATAAACCGAACCAAACCGAACCATCCCCAATAAAACCGAGCCATGCCAAAACCCAAAATACGAGAAATACCGAAATCCCACAAGTTGAGAAAAATAAAAATACATGCCAAAATCCAGATACGAGTATAAATACGAAATACGAGAAATACAAAAAAGAGGGTGACACTGTAGATTCAGTCGAACTTGATGGATAGGATCAAGTCGACTCAGTTCGATGATGTAGCTCTGCGGAGTATTATAGAGCAGGTTCGGGCAGGACTTCTGGACGAGTTTGTTATTGTAGAGGTTGGAGCATTGAGGTAAGGTTCCAGACTGTATGTGCCTAGTGGAGAGCTTCAAGACCAGGTTATGTAGGAGGCCCATCGCTCTCAGTATTCTATGCATCCAGGTGCCAACAAGATGTATAAAGACCTAAAGGAACATGTTTGGTGGTATGGCATGAAGCGGGAGGTAGTACGCTTCGTAGCCAGATACTTGGTTTGCCAGCATGTAAATATAGAGAGACAGAGGCCAGGAGGATTGTTGCAGCCATTGTCTATTCCGGAATGGAAATAGGAGCACATCACTCTAGATTTTGTATCCGGTTTGCCGCATACACCAGAAGAAAAGGACGCGATTTGGGTCATCGTAGACAGATTGACCAAATCAGCCCCCTTTTTACCATTCAAAGTGGGTTTGTCTACCGAAAGGCTAGCAGATATGTACGTGAGGCAGATAGTCAGACTGTACGGATTTCCCGTGAGCATAGTCTCGATCGGAATAGTCGCTTCACTTCCTACTTCTGGAGGAGTCTGCAGGCTAGCTTAGGCACTCAGCTCAAGTTCAGTTTTGTTTACCACCCTCAGACAGACGGACAGTCGGAAAGAACTATCCAAACTATCCAGGATATGTTACGCACTTGTGTTATGGATTTTGGAGGCTCCTGGGAGAATCATTTGCACTTGGTTGAGTTTGCCTACAATAACAGCTTTTAGGCCAGCATTAAGATGTCACCATTCAAGGTGTTGTACGGGTGGAGATATCATACTCCCTTGTCCTGAGATGACGTTGGGAGAGAGCTTTATTAGGGCCTAAGATGGTTATGGATATAGCTAAGAAGGTGAAGCTCATCAGAGATCGACTTTGCGTGGCACAGGACAGACATGGCATTGGGCCGATAGCCACCAGAGACCGTTGGAGTTTGAGGTACAACTTAGATTTTAGGATTATGTTATTTTAATTTTTGTAAATCTTGTTGTTTATGATTGATTGTTTAGTTAAGTGTGAGACCTTGTTTGTGCTAGGTTGGGGATCTGGTGTTCCTGAGGATATCCGACACGGGGCATTATTCACTTTGGTGGAGGTGGGAAGCTTAGCCCGTGTTTCATCGGACCTTTCGTTATTCGCGAGAGAGTCAATACCGTAGCTTACAAGCTAGACTTGCAACCTGCACTAGAGGGCCACCTGCAATAGAGGGAGTTCTTAACATGTTACACGTGTCACAGTTGAGACGGTATGTAGCAGATCCCAGTTACATACTAGATCACTCCGAGATTGAGGTAGGCCCTACTTTCAGGTATCCAGAGTAGCCTGTGGAGATTCTAGATCATCAGTAGAAGGTGTTCTGGAACCAGACTATTTTTTTGGTTCGTATCGCGTGCATGCATCACTTTTCAGGTGAATCAACCTGGGAGGGGGGATGAGATGCGAGCGATACCCTTATCTTTTTGAGCCTTGAGGTATGATTCTTTATCCTTCTTATTTTTGTTCTAGTTTTGCCTTTTAATTTCGAGGATAAATTATTTTAAGGAGGGTAGATTTGTCACTAACATATTCTAGAGTAGGGGTATTTTGGTCATTTGAGAAATTTTGATTATTTTAGATATTATTAATTAAATAAATTGTGTTAGTGCTATGATTTGGTAAAACCTTAGAAAGACATTGATTAGATGTTAGTCATGGCCAAAGAAGACTTAGTGAGTGAGATTAGACAACCTTAGATTCATTCTATTCTGGTTAGTTAGTTTCAAATATAACCAAGGAAATTAATTAGAAATTGACTAAAGCACTAAGTTAGATTTGGGCTTTTTCTTGAAACTAGTCATGACAACATAGGAGGGCCTTATAAACTTTCCATTGAACAAAACCCTAGCCCAACTTGCTTGGCCGGCCACATTTGGCCCCTCCCCTTTTGCTATTAATAGCAATCATTCCTCTTTCTTCCTTTTATTGAAACCTTAACCCTAATTTATAGTTCTTTCCCAAATTTCCCCTACTTCCAAATTGAGTCCAAATTCCTTCAAACCATTGCATTCTCTTCCCCTTGAAGAGGAGAAGGCTCTATTGGCTAGCTTGGGAGCATTTGGAGCAATTTGGCCCTTGAAGCTTGGAGGAGATCTAGATCTAGGGACTTATTCATTTGGAATCCGTCTCCCAATTGACAAGAGCTCTCTAAATCTCTAATTCCCCTTTCATTAGTGTAGATGTATTTATTTAGGACCCCCATGCCTTGGGTCAAGTTTGGATCTATTTGGAGTACGTATCACGGGCGTATCTTACCATATCGAATACGCACACCAATTGTTTGATGAAATGGCCATTAGGGCATTTGATACTCTAATTTCAGTTTTAACTTTGTTTTTCTATTGGTAGTATATCGTGTTAGCAATATTAGGTGTTATCATGCGTTATAGAATAGATTTGGTAGATCAAACATGGATATGGTGGCTTCAGTATATATTGTTCTATTCACTGATATCATGTTCAGTATTTACTGTTTAGTCACCCTATTTATGGGGTATCTGTCCTGCATACTCATAATGTTTTTGAGTTCAGTCATAATGTATTGGATGTCCAACCCTCAGTGAGAATTGCCCTGTATTCATCTATCAATCCATTTTTCTGCCCATTCGAATTCATGTCTAGACCTTGCATGTTCTGTCCTGCATACTTCTTAGTTGAGCCACATTGTCCTGCTCTGTTAACTGTATTGGTTTGAGGTATATGATATTAGTCTCCATTTGGTTGTTTCAAGTCCAGTTCTTATCCACTGACCAAGCCATTTGTAATGCAGTCCCTCCTCTATTATTCAGTCCACATGATAGTTCATTCCAGGTATGGGACTGCAGTCCTTAGTGAGTTTGCCCTTCATTCATATTGCTCTGTCCATTTAGATGTTCAGTTTTAAGTGTTATTTAAGTTCAGTTATCTGGACTTGTGTTCAGAGGTTAGGGGAGTGTGAAGGCTCGATTTGAACTTGGCATTTCATTGGTTAAGTCATTTTATTTCACTTGAATGTCAGAACCAAGTATGTTAATGACCAATTACCCCATCATGGGCACTGTATTTGCCATACATTTCAGTCCCTTAACTGATGTATCTTCGACTGATACTTGAGGAGTGTTAGTCCATCCTTTGGTCAGTTTCATATCTATTTTAAGTTCAATCCTCATGATTCTGTAGCAGTCCACATTATGTTATGTCCTGCACTTCTCAATTGACTGATACTCTAAAGTATCAGTCCAATATTTTACTTGTGTAGTCTATTACTTACCCATCTTAATATTTATTTCCTTTTTCCTTCAAATTCTGAGGATGTCCTGTATATCACTTTATGGGTTTAGACCTACACAGAAGATGGCTCAAAATTCGAATGCATTAACAGTCTCCTTCTAGTATCAGTGAGATTTCCTTTGTATCAGTCATCTATACAATAGGTATAGTCCAGATAATTGGATAGGCATATCTTATAGGCTGTGGTGAATGTCCTTTGAGTTTTAACCCACTGATACCTGGGATGTCAGTCCATATTGTTGTATATGTTCACCCCCCTTAACATTTAGTCCAAATTCTTCTTTATGTCCAGACTTGAGAGTACTAGGGGCTCAACTCACTTCATCCTATGTCAGCCTCCATACTCATGGTTCAGTCATTGCATAACTAAGAGTATTCAGTCCAAATATCAACCTTAACTTTTGTATCTGTTCCCCATGCTCCAGTCCATATCCTTCCATTGGTTTAAACTATTGTTCAGTCCTCCTATTGGTCAGTTCCCATCTATAGATGTTCTGTCCATACTATTTTGATCTGTCCATATGTGGACATTGTCCAGTTCACTACATCCATTCATCTGTCCTGTATCTCCATCCTATATATGTCATGTCCTTGTATAGTTTAGCTCATACGTGTATATAATAGCCATGTACATTTATATTATATATATATATATATATAATATATATGCTAGTTTTTGATTAAGATTATTTAGTAGAAGTATCTTATAGTTACACTATAGGGTAGATAACTATATATTGAAGAAAAACCCATGTTTAGGATAAGGGTTTTGTACCACATTATCTTAGCACACTCAAATAGTCTACTAGCCAAAAACTCTAGATTAGGCTAAAAACAAACCAAGTTTGACCAATAGTGGACTATTTGACTAGTGTTAACCAATTTGACTTCATTGACCTAGAAATGACCTAGCAGCATATAGATATCATATTTAAATCTATTATTTAATCTAGAACACTCAGTAATCCTAAATTCTCATCATAGGTCTCTGTGACTCCAGTTCGGATACCGATACACATTCGTTGCTCAGGATAATAGGTGAGTACATTCTCTATTCGTTTTCATTCATATACTATATTGCCTACTCTAGACTATTTTACTTGACGTTGACACATTGTTATCACGGACCAGTACTATATGGATCTTGTCATGAGATGTTATTCCCTTATCGGGTGCATCGAGTATTTCATGTTCATGTATTCTATCATGTACAACGTATACTCCTTGTATTCGTGTTATTCATGTACTTTCCTGTGCTCTCATGTACTCTCATGTTCTCACATGTACTTCATGTATAAAACACAATCATGTATGTAACGTAACGTGATCGGATCCTTATTATTGATCGGGTCGGGGAGTAGAAGTGGTTATGTGATTAAATCCCTCTAGTGTAATCATGTATATGTCGATTATGCCTTCACGTATAATCGAGTTACCGTAGAATAATCACGTACAACCTAAACTATTCACATAACCATCTTGTGCTCTGAAACACTTATATTTATTACAATTCATAGATTCTCTATTCTATGTCATGTACTCAGTTTACTTATCTATATCTCCTATATTTCTGTACTTCCTTTACAGCATGTCATGTATCTTATTCTATTGCTAGTTCTATATTTTCTACCATATTTTGGAACTGCTTTCAGAGTTATGTATTCGCTCCAATTCTGACCGAATATGTTGATAAATTTTATAGAGAACTTAGAGGACTTCTGTACCACTTACTATGGCGCACACCTAGATGACACTTACGACCTGGATCATCAGGAGGATCCAGCTAGCCTAGAGGAGACCTATAGTTCCTATATTAGACTGCTAGGACTTTAATTTGGATTTGTCTCCAACTACTTTCTGTTGTGTTATTATTTCATATACTATGTGTTGTGATGATAACACTTAAACTCATTTCAATTCTGGATTGTATCGCACTTGATATTTCCTATCTATTCTACTTCGTGTCGTTATCCATCTTTAGTATATTATGGTTGAGTTGTATCTTTTTGAGATTTTCCTCCGTATGGAGAGTATATATTGGACAGGTACATTATATTCTGTTTAGATGTTGTTGAGACCTAGGACATCGTTCTATCGTCGATACTGCGGTGTAGGATGGACATACCCATGATCTCGTGCCCTTTCACTGGGTGCAGGTCGTGACACATCACCACCGCTGTCACCCTCATTTCCCGTATTTCTCGTATTTTGTATTTATCTCGTATCTGTATTTTGGCATGTATTTTTATTTTTTTCAACTTGTAGAATTTTGGTATTTCTCGTATTTTGGGTTTTGGGCTCGGCTCAGTTTTAATTGGTTTGGAATCGGTTTAGTTTGGTTTATGCGTTGGAACACCCTAGCCCTAAGCTCCACCGTCAACCCACTACAACTCCCCCCTTTATATCTCCACCAACCTCTTCTCTCTCTTCATAACCACCATTAATTTCTTCTTCTTCTTCTTCTTCCTCCACACAACTCCCCAACCCCTAGGCAAGTGCATCTTGCCACTACATGAGGACCCTCTTTTCTTTGTCCATTTGCTAGTTTAGGACATGGAGATCAACATTAGTTCTTTGGTTTTTATGATTTGGAGTCTCTGTTGATGTAGATCTAAGTTATTGCTATTTTCGGATTTTACATGTTTGATCCATTTTGGTTGGTTTTCCTTGAGTTCTGATGTTTCCATGTGGAAGAGCTTTCAGTTTCACCCAAGTTGGAACTTTGGAAATCCGGATTTGGAGTTCGGATGGCCAAGTTATGAATTTGTGAAGCTTTGGGTTCTTCTTTGGTGTTCTTGCTGTTTGGAGAAGACAGTGAGCAGTGTGCATAGCTGTTTAGCTTACGCAAACTGAGCTACGTGCGCTCTTTAGCGCTGCGTACGCAGACTTGAGTATGCTTCCTGTTGGAAGCGTGTCTCCTTGAGCGTGCGTGACTTTTCACGCAGCTGCTCCCTATAGCGTGCGTGACTTTTCACGCAGCTGCTTCCTTGAGCGTGCGTGACTTTTCACGCAGCAGCTTCCTTGAGCGTGCGTGAATTTTCACGCAGCTGCTCCTCTTGAGCGTGCGTGACTTTTCACGCAGCTGCTCCTCTTGAGCGTGCGTGACTTTTCACGCAGCTGCTCCCTGTAGCGTGCGTGACTTTTCACGCAGCTGTTTCCTTGAGCGTGCGTGACTTTTCACGCAGTAGCTCCCTGTAGCGTGCGTGAATTTTAACGCAGCTGCTTCCTTGAGCGTGCGTGACTTTTCACGCAGCTGCTCCTCTTGAGCGTGTGTGACTTTTCACGCAGCTGCTCCCTGTAGCGTGCGTGACTTTCACCTACGCTACTCTCTCAGCGTGCGTGACTTTTTCGTACGCTGCTCCCCTGACCCCTTGCTTAACCCTCAGCTCTTAGAGTTTTGGGTCTTATTTCTTTAAGCTTGGCTCTTCTATATGTCTTGTACATTAATATTTTATTAGATATTTTATGCCCCTTTTATATCCTTACGCCTTTTGTCATGAACTTGATTTTACTTAATATGTTTTGAATGACTATTGTACATGGTAAGATATGACAAGGAACTAGCATAATACGACAGTGACCCGTGGTGGTGCACTCCTGACATGACCAGCCTGACATGATAGTGGCCCGTCGTGGCGCACTCCTGACAAGTACCCTGACATGATTTATCTTGATAACTTAACTTGACTTGCCTTGACACCGTGGGTAGTTCTTTCTTGCTTGCTTGTTAAATCCACTTGTCCTGTTTTGCATCATGTCTAGGAGGGGACTCCTGAGTACCACGGTCAGGAGTACCTACTAAAATGGATTAAGGTTAATAACTAGAATAACTCAGTAGTCATGAAGAGATGACACAGCTACAGGCAATCCCGTTACCTGGGCGCTCTTGGGATCTGTAGCCTGCCGTCGAGTATGGCACATTTCCAGCGCACCGTCGAGTGTTGCACCCTCTAAGTCACCTAAGGGTACATTTATCTCCTGGACGATGTACCCACCTAAATTTAACCCTAATCTTTCGTCCTGGGTAGCCTGGATGGTCTGCAGGGCTTGTGGCTGTGGAACAATCTCACTGCATCTTGTTAGTAATTAGGCTTGTGATAACCCTAGTTAGTTAAAGTTAGTAAGCTGTAGGATCTGCTTGGCCGTGATTGATTGAATGAGGTATATCCAGTTAGCCATGTCTTGATCCAATACAAGATTGCTCCCTGTCTTGATTTCTTGTATTATTTAACTTGCTGATAAATGGTGGGAAACCAAGCTCTGTTCAGATGAAGGGTTACAACCCCGGTCCTTGTTTGGTTTACGGGTTGTAACCTGGCTACCGGAATTGTTCCATGGTTATCTCGTCGTATATCATCCTGACATGTTTTCATAATTTAGTTTTAATATTAGATTTTCTGTGCTGATGCTGGCTTTTGTTTTTATTTCGTGGCCCCCTTGTGGCACTTGCTCTTTCTGGGGTTGACCCAGCTGGTTTTGTGTGGCCAGATTTTGGAGCAGCTCCCGAGGATCTACCAAGCTTCCAGCCCAATGGTGGCGACTAGAAGGAACCCGGGCTACGAGTGGATTTTCTATTTTGTTTCGCTCACTCTATTGTAAATTTATTCTTTTGAGGCGTTTAGCCGACGAGCACCTGTTAGCTTGATGCACTTTTACTTACTGTCTGCCTACGGGCTGTAAACATGATTAACAAATCCTAGGGTTGATCATGTATGACTTAACTCTTGCTAGTCCTAGTATTTTGTACGACTAGCTTCATGATCAGCCGATATGTAATATTTGGGACGCCTTTTATTGTATATTTGGTGGTCAAACATCTTGTAATTATATTACTTACTTGAGATTGAGACAATAGGCTTGACCTTAAGAGACTGTTGGCTTGTAGTAAACCCTCATATCTAGACAGCCGTGACCGTATAGTTGAGATGTATTCTATTTCAATATACGTAGCTGGCTATGTCTGCCCCGGTCTCCAGTATTCTGGTTCTGAGGCGTGACATGGTTTAAGTGGTGGCCCATGCAGGTCTTGTCAATCAAGAAATGTGAGGGTTTACCGAATAGATGTCTCAATCAGTATTCGCCCTTGATCTCCGCCGTATTTTCAAATCCCTGAAATTCTTGCCCTGATTACATGATTGTATTGTTGATCTGTCCTGGTCCTTCCTTATTGTTTCCCTATGTCGTCTTCCTCTGCGGCACTGTACCTGACCCTGCCGATCAGCAAGGAGGAGCACCTCCCGTGGGCCAGCAGCAACCCGGAGATCAAGCCCAGCATTCCGGAGTCGCCTCCAGAGTGATACCTACTGGAGGAGAGTCACCAGTTCGGCCCGTCCAGCCCGCAGAGCCCGATAATGGTACCTTAGTAGGCCTCATCAGAACCTTGATAGCTTCCCAGGATCGTCGAAGCGACACCCTACACCAGACAGTTCAAGATGCTTTGACCAGGGGCGGACATCCAGGGAACCAGGCGGCGAACAGCTTCAAGCGATTGAACCCTCCTTTCTTCGACAGCACCGAGGATGCGATTGCCGCGGACGCATGGCTTCAGGATACCGAGGTGATTCTGGAAGCAGCTAGGACACCTGAGAATGAGAAGGTGGCGGTGGTACGCCTGCAGTTGTTAGATTTAGCTCGCAGTTGGTGGGCGGCACAAGCCATGGGATTAGTGGCACCCATTGCTTGGGCAGTGTTTAGAGAGAGATTCCAGACGAAGTATTTCGATGCTGTGGCTCGGTACGACCTGCAGACCAGATTTATCAACTTGAAGCAAGGAGGCAGGACAGTCGACAGTTATACATCGGAGTTTTTTAGACTCAGTAGGTTTGCCCCCCCTTGGTGGCGACCGAGCTCGATAGAGCCCAGCGGTTCCAGCAAGGGCTGCATTTGGAGATCTTGTTGGCAGTGGAACAGTTCGAGCACCAGACGTTCGATGCAGTCTTAAGAGCAGCTAGGAGGCATGAGTACACCTCCCAGAGGATCGTGGATAGGACCGGAAGTAGGAAGCGGGCCCACAGTCAGATGCACCAATCATCAGCTCCAGCCCCGACAGCTAGGGATTGACCATTGGAACTCCGAGGCGGGCGGCCTCAGTAACGTCGGTTCAGCATTCGACCCCGACGTACCCGCAGCAGCAGAAGCAGAAGCAGACTTCCGCGATAGGATGTTCTCATTGCGGGAAGCCAGGACATGTGGTGGCAGATTATCGCAGGGCGCAGGGATTGTGCCTGGCTTGTGAAGCAGCAGATCATAGGATAGGGGCTTGCCCGAATAGAGGGGTTTGTTAGCATCCAACCCTTCTAGCTCTTCGGTGAGAGGACCGGCGCCAGTACCAGTTCAGCAGCAGCAGTATCAGTCTTCGAGGTCCTTGCCGCCTTAGTCTCAGGCATTCCAGCAACAACACCCCCAGCAGTATGCACAAGCCCAAGCTCAGACCCAGAATAGGCAGAGAGGTTTCCAGCAGAGGGGACCGCAGCTAGAGGTCAGGCCATGATGATGGCTATGGAAGAAGAAGTTACACCAGGTGAGGTTGTGGCAGGTACTATTCTCGTCAACTCCTTTCCAGCTTCGGTATTGTTTGATTCTGGTGCATCGCATTCATTCATGTCTGCACGATTCGCGGCGGATAGGATTGGAGCCCGAGTCATTATCAGTGAGGCTCAATATACTTACTGGTAATGGCCTTGTGGGAGTAGATCGAGTGTTTTCCTTGTATCGGATCGTAGTTAGTGGTAGGGAGTTCCCTGCTAGATTCATAGAGTTTCCTATGGCAGACTATGATGTAGTCCTAGGCATGGATTGGTTGAGGAACCAGTATGCTTGGATAGACTGCCATATTGACAGAGTTGTCTTTAGCATTCCAAGCGAGCCAGAGTTTTCGTTTTCCAGAGGCGAAGTGGAGCCATCTTCCCCAGCATTACGGATGGCAGTAACAGCAGTGCAGTTACCCCGGATAGTTGAAGAGTTTTCAGATGTCTTTCCAGAGGAGCTTCCTGGGATGCCGCCGGAACGGGAGATTGAGTTCACTATAGACTTGATTCCCGGGACAGCACCAGTATCACAGCGAGTCTACAGGATGGCGCCTTCAGAATTGGAGATTTTGTACAAGATGATTGAAGAACTGAGGACCAAGGGATTCATCCGTGCAAGTGGATCGCCTTGGGGAGCCCCGATGCTTCTTGTAAAAAAGAAGGATGGTACGTCCAGGCTATGTGTTGATTATCGTACCTTGAATTCGGTAACAATCAAGAACAGATACCCTCTTTCGAGGATAGATGACTTGTTTGATCAGCTCAGAGGGGCTTCAGTGTTCTCGAAGATCGATTTACGCTCAGGTTATCATCAGATCAGAGTCAGAGAGCAGGACATCCCGAAGACAGCATTCAGATCGAGGTATGGACATTGGGAGTTCCTTGTTATGCCCTTTGGAGCGACCAATGCGCCGGCCGTATTCATGGACCTCATGAATCGCATTTTCATGCCTTACTTGGACCAATTTGTGATCGTGTTCCTTGATGACATCCTGGTCTACAGCAAGAGTAAAGCAGAGCATGAGCAGCATCTCAGAGTTGTCCTCCAGACGCTTCGGAAGCATCAGTTGTACGCCAAGTTCAGTAAATGCGAGTTCTGGCTCGATCGCATTTCGTACTTGGGTCACATCATTACCCGAGGAGGAGTGGAAGTGGATCCCCAGAAGATTGTGGCTATCGAGTCATGGCCGGTACCCAGCTCAGTGGCAGAGGTTCACAGTTTTCTTGGATTGGCCGGCTACTACCGGCGGTTCGTTTCAGATTTCGTAAAGATTTCTGCGCCGATGACCCAGTTGACCCGCAAGGATGTACCGTTTGTTTGGACAGCAGAGTGTCAGAAATCATTTGAGAAGTTGAAGCGAGGTTTGATAACGGCTTCCATTCTCACCCTTCCAGATGGGACCGGAGGATTCACAGTTTATTGCGACGCTTCAGGCAGAGGATTGGGGTGTGTCTTGATGCAGCATGGGAAGGTAATATCTTATGCGTCACGCCAACTTTGTGATCATGAGAAGAATTACCCGACCCACGACTTGGAATTGGCGGCGGTAGTATTTGCTTTGAAATTATGGAGACACTACTTGTACGGAGATAGAGTGGAGATCTTTACTGATCATAAGAGCCTGAAGTATGTTTTCACCCAGAAGGACCTAAATATGCGGTAGAGAAGATGGCTCGAGCTATTGGTGGATTATGATGTGGATTTGCAGTATCATCCCGGGAAGGCCAACGTTGTAGCAGATGCATTGAGCAGGAGAGCCGGAGTTTATTTCTTGACGGCGCAACCAGAATTATTGGCAGATCTTCAGAAGATGGGAATTGAAGTGGTTCTTCCTACCAGTGTGGCATTGGTAGCCAGTCTACAGGTTCAGTCCAGCATAGTTGAGAGAATCTGGATGGCGCAGTCAGCAGATTCCAAGCTTCAGCGACTCAGAGAAGAGTGTGAAGCAGGAAGAAGGCCAGAGTTATGTATCCATGAAGACGGTACACTTCGACACGGCACTCGTCTTTATGTATCCAGTGGAGATATCAGACAGGAAGTCATGGCAGAAGCCCACAGTTCACAGTATTCTATTCATCCGGGTGGTACAAAGATGTACCGTGATATTCGTCAGCATTTTTGGTAGAATGGCATGAAGAGGGAGATAGCCCAGTTTGTCTCTCGGTGTTTGGTTTGCCAACAGGTTAAAGCTGAACATCAGAGGCCTGCTGGACTTCTTCAACCCTTATCGATCCCAGAATGGAAATGGGAACATATAACCATGGATTTCGTGACCGGATTGCCCAGATCTCCGACCGGAAGAGATGCTATTTGGGTAATTGTGGACAGGCTTACCAAGTGGCACACTTTCTCCCATTCAGAGTTGGACAGTCGACGGCGCAGTTAGCAGAGATGTACCTCAGGCAGATCGTCAGGCTTCACGGTGTACCAGTCAGCATCACCTCGGACAGGGATTTAAGATTCATATCACATTTTGGCGCAGCTTGCAGAAGAGTTTGGGGACTCGCCTTCAGTTCAGCTCAGCTTATCACCCGCAGACGGATGGTCAATCAGAGCGCATAATCCAGACTCTTGAAGATATGTTAAGATCTTGCACCCTTGACTTCGGTGGTTCATGGGAGAATCATCTGCACCTGGTGGAATTCTTGTAAAATAACAGTTATCAGGCCAGTATCCAAATGACACCCTTC